>PVIW01006244.1:14975-37872 GCA_004026585.1 Noctilio leporinus | reverse complement strand
CACTTTTCAATTTGATATAGTTCCATTTGTTGATTCGTTCTTTTCTTTCCTTTGCCCTTGGTGAAGTATCAGTAAACATAGTTTTGTGTAGGATATCCAAAAGTTTACTGCCTATATTTTTCTCCAGGACCTTTATGGTGGCACTGCTTATGTTTAAATCCTTTATCCATCTTGAATTTATTTTGGTGTATGGTGTAAGTTGGTGGTCTAGTTTTATCTTTTTGCATGTTGCTGTCCAGTTCTCCCAACACCATTTGTTGAAGAGACTGTTTTGACTCCATTGGATGTTCCTTCCCTCTTTGTCAAATATGAGTTGACCATAGAGTCCTGGGTTAATTTCTGGGCTCTCTATTCTGTTCCATTGATCTATATGTCTATTCTTAAAACATAATTTCTTGATTAGAACATATATTCTTAGTGTTAAAAGTAGTAAAATACATAAAAACACAAAGAAAAATAGTAAGATTATTCATAATTCGACAAACCCTAGCATTTTGGGGCATATGCTTCCAAGAGTTTTATGTATGTGTTTGAATTTGTAATTTGCATGTGAATATACTGTCCATACTACCTCTGTTGTAATCTCCTATTTTCACTTATCAACATCATAAATATTTTTCACATTATATTGATATGGCTTTATACATCATTATGCAATGAATATATTTAATCATATCAAAAGGTTCTATCATAATTTATTCAATTACTCTTCTATTGTCAGACAGTTTAGGTTGTTTTAACCATAAGTTTTTATAAATAATGCTTAACATTCTAACATCTGAAGCTTTATACTTATCTATGATTTGCCTTAAGATACATAACTAAAAGTGAAATTTCTAAGTCAAAGGATGTGCACATTTCTACAGATTCAAGAAATTACCAATTTCAGATGCAAAAGTACCTATTATTAACATATGGTAGAGGTAACATCTCAAATCAGTTTTTAAGATAGCTGACTAATAATTTTGAAAGGTCAAACCTGTATTGCATACAATGTACCAGAATATATGCCAGCTATAGTAAAGTTTTAAATGTAAGAGGTAAACCCTACCAAAATCCTTGGAGACTATGCAAAGAAATGTTCCCATAATTGTGAAGAAGAGAATAACTACTGTTGTAAAAATATGAAAGCATAAAGGAAAATATTGATACATTGGACCACTTCATACTTTTTTTTCTTTTATTTTAAATTTTATTGTTGTTGTATTACATCCATCCCCTTTTTGCTCCCCTCTTTCACCCTCCCCACCCACCCATTCCCCCCAAAGTCAATCCCACCTGTTGTCCATGTCCATGTTTCCTTTATACTAGGTTCTTATCTAAGCTGCTCCCCTTCTTTGCCTCTGCCTCCCCCCTCCCCCCCAACCCCTTTCCCCCTGACCGCTGAAGGCCTATTCATTGTATTCATATATTTGGTTCTGTTTTGCTTGTTGTTAGTTTTATTCATTATTGTCCCATAATGGGTGAGATCATATGATATTTCTCCTTCATTGACTGGCCTATTTCACTAAGCATAATACTCTCCAGTTCCATCCATGTTGTTGCAAAGGGTACAAGTTCCTTCTTTCTTTCTGCTATATAGAATTCCATTGTGTAAATGTACCAAAGCTTTTTGATCCAATCATCCACTGATGGGCACTTAGGCTGTTTTCAGCGCTTGGCTATTGTAAGTAGTGCCGCTATGAACATAGGTGTACATAGGTTCTTATGAATTGGTGTTTCAGGATTCTTTGGGTACAGTCCAAGTAGTGGAATTGCTGGATCAAAAGGCAGTTCCATTTTTAGTTTTTTAAGGAAACCCCATACTGCTTTCCACAGTGGCTGCACCAGCCTACATTCCCCACTTTATACTTTTTGTGTCAAAAATATATCATGAACCACAGACATGGACAAATGGGATTGAATTTGAGGGGGAATGGGTGGGTGGGGAAGGGGACAGAGGGGAACAAAAACGGGATAGATGTAATACAAGAAAATTTAAAAATATATATCACAAAAAATGATTAATAGACAAATGCCACATTTGGGAACACATTTATAACATGTGCAAAAGCAAAGCTTAATTCATTAAGTAAAGAGCTAAAGGTTATTGATTGTGTCTATTTGTGTATCAGTGAATGGACACAATGATACATAATTACTTACCTTTATTTTTTTTTTTTGTGGTTAAACATTTTTGAAATATTTCATACTATTATAGTTGTCACAATTTTTCCCCTTTGACCCCCTCCAGAAAGCCTGCTCCCCCATTCCCATAATCCATACCCACATTGTTGTTCATGTCCTTGGGTAATGCATATGTCTTTTGTCTAATCCCTTCACCTTCTTTCAGCCAGTCCCCACCACCCCCCTCCCTTTCTAAAACTGTCAGTTTGTCCATGTTACTGTGCCTCTGGTTCTATTTTGCTTATTCACTTATTTTATTCATAGATTCCACACATAAGTGAGATAATGTGGTACTTGTCTTTCACTGACTGCCATATATAACTTAGCATAAAAGTCTCCCCAGTTGCATCAATGCCATGGCAAAAAAGTAGGACTTTCTTCTTTTATATTGCTGTGTACTATTCTATTGTATGTATATACCACAGCTTTTATTTTATTTTAAAATTTTATTTTTGTTTATTCTATTACAGTGCTCCCAATTTTTCCCTTTTGCCCTCCTCTGTACTGTCTCACACCACCTCCCACAGCCAGTCCCCGTACTGTCCACGGGGCATTCATTCATGTTCTTAGACTAATCCCTTCCCCTTCTTTCCACTATTTGCCTTCTCCCCTCTTTCCTCTGGCAGCTGTCAGTCTGTTCCCTGTTTCCAGTTCTCTGATTCTGTTTTTCTCATTAGTTAATTTTGTTAATTAGGTTCCTTTTATAAGTGAGATCATATGGTATTTTATGCCTGTCTTATTTCACTTGGCATAATAGTCTCCAGTTTCATCCATGCTGTCACAAAGGGTAGGAATTCCTTCTTTCTGCTACATAATATTCCATTGTGTAGATGAACCACATTTTTTAACCACCTTAGGCTTTTCCAAATCTTGACTATTGTAAATAGTGCTGCTAAAAACACTGGGGCACATAAGTTATTTTGAATTTATGTTTTGGGATTCTTTGGATATATTCCCAAAAGTGGAATTGCTGGGTCCAAAGGCAGTTCTATTTTTATTTTGTGAGGAAATTCCATACTGTTTTCCACAGTGGTTGCACCAGTCTGCATTCCCACAAACAGTGCACTAGGGTTCCCTTTCCTCCACATCCTCCCCAGTGCTTGTTGTTTGTTGATTTATTAATGATAGCCATTTTGTGTGGTGATATCTCATTGTGGTTTTAATTTGCATCTCCCTGATGGCTAGTGATGTTGAGCATTTTTTCATATGTCTATGGGCCATCTGTATGTCCTGCTTAAAGAAGTGTCTATTTAGGTCCTTTGCCCATTTTTTAATTGGATTGTTTGTCTTCCTTGTGTTGAGTCATTTGAGTTATTTATATATTTTGGAGATTAAACCCCTGTCCAATGTATCATTGGTAAATATGTTCTCCCATGCAGTGGGTCCCTCTTCATTTTGATGCTGGTTTCTTAATCTGTGCAGAAGCTTTTGAATTTGATGTAGTCCTATTTGGTGATTTTTTTCTTTATTTCTCTTATCCTAGGAGATACATCAGCAAAAAGATTGTTATGTGAGATATCTGAAATTTTACTGCCTATGTTCTCCTCTAGTATTTTTATGGTATTGGGACTTATATTTAAGTCTTTTATCCATTTTAAGTTTATTCTTGTATATGGTGTAACTTGATAATCTAGTTTCAATTTTTGCAAGTTCAGTTCTCCCAACATCATTTATTGAAAAAAACAGTCTTTATTATATGCTCTAGCCTCCTTTGTCAAGTATTAATTAACCCTAAAGGCACGGGCTTATTTCTAGGCTCTCTACTCTGTTCCATTGTTCTGTGTGTCTGTTCTTATGCCAGTATGAGATTGTTTTGATTACAGTGGCCTTGTAGTATTGTTTGATATCAGGTATTGTGATCCTTTCAACTTTGTTCTTCTTTCTCAAAATTGCTGAGGCTATTTGGAGTCTTTTTTGGCTCCATGTGAATTTTGGAATATTTGTTCTAGATCATGGAAATATGCCATTGATATTTTAATAGAAATTGCGTTGAATCTATAGATTATTTGGGATCATATGGGCACTTTCACTTTAAATTTTTCCAATCCATGAACATGGTATATGCTTCCACTTATTTGTATCTTCCCTGATTTCTTTCTTCAGTATCCTATAGTTTTCTAAATATACTTGGCTCTTTTTCAAGAAAGGAGTCCAACCTTTCTCTTTTGGCCTTCTGAGTGCTGGAAAAAAGATTTTTTGAGACCACATGGAAACTATAAAAGATTTTCTACAATGTGGTTAAGGTGACATGAGGCCTAGCAGTTTCATCCTGCTATACTTGGAGCACAGATGGAAGGCACATTGCTCTGAGATACAGCTTTAATATTGAGCTAAAGGCAAAAGTAAATGGGCTATTCCAAGATAAAGTTAGTAATGAGACAGTACCACCTGTGTGTGACATGTATGGACAGTCTTCATATATTGTAACCAGAAGTCTTACACTTTAAAACACTCTAAACATCCTTGCCAGCACGTCTTGCTTGTAAATTCATTGATGATAGCCATTCTGACTGATGTGAGCTGATATCTCATTGGGGTTTTAATTGGCATTTATCTGATAATTAGTGATGGTAAGCCTCTTGTCATATGTCTATGGGCCATATGTATGTCCTCTTTGGAGAAGAGTCTGTTTAGGTCCTTTGAACATTTTTTTTATTGGGTTGTTGTTTTTTTTTTCATTGTGATTTTTATGAGTTCTTTACAGATCTTGTGTATTAACCCCTTATCGGATGCATCATCAAATATGTTCTCCCATTCTGTGGGTTTCTTTTTATTCTGTTGATGAGTTCCTTTCCTGTGCAAAAACATTTTAGTTTGATGTAGTCCTATTTGTTTATTTTTGCTTTTGTTTCCCTTGCCTCTAGAGATATATTTAATAACATATTGCTATAAGCAATGTCCCAGATTTTGCTGCCTATGTTTTTCTTTTTTGATTTTTATGGTTTTGGGTAAACATTTATGTCTTTGATCCATTTTGAATTTATTTTTGTATGTGGTGTGGGAAGGTGGTCTAGTTTCATTTTCCTGCATGTACCTGTCCAATTTTCCCACCACCAGTTATTGAATAGACTATCTTTAACCTGTTTTTTGTGCTTGCTTCCCTGTTGAATATTAATTGACTATAAAGGCACGGGTTTATTTTTGCATTCTATTCTGTTCCATTGGCCTGTATGTCTATTTTTATGCCAATACCATAGCCTAATAGTATAGTTTGGTATTAGGGAGCATGATTCCTACAACTTTGTTCTTCTTTCTCATGATTGCTGTTGTTATGTGGAGACTTTTGTGGTTCCATATAAATTTGCAAAATATTTGTTCTAGTTTGGTAAAATACACCATTGGCATCTTGATAGGAATTGCTTTGAATCTATGGATTGCTTTGGGTAGTATGGACATTTTACTAGTGTTAATTCTTCCTATCTATGAACATGGCATGTGGTTCTGCTTATTTGTACCCTATGCAACAATATGGATGGACCTAACAAACATATGCTAAGTGGAATAAACCAGAGAAAGACAAATACCACATGATTTCACTCATATGTGAATTCCAATTAACAGATTGAACTAAGAAGCAAAATAGATATAGATTCATAGATAGAGATCAGGGTGACAGCTAAGCAGGGGCGGGAGAGGTTAGCGGTTGAAGGGATTGAGCAAAAAGATGAAAGGACTCATGGATTTGGACAACAGTGTGGTAATTGTGAAGGGGGGTAGAAGTGAACTAAATGGTAATGGGAAAATACAATAAAAAGTCATATATTAAAAAATTTTTTAAACACTCTGAAGGAGAGAAAATAAAATAAAAGAGAAGAGAGGAGAAGGGTCGGGGAAAGAGAAAAGAGGAAAGGAGAAGAGAAAGAGCAGAATTAAATTATGAACCTAGAGACTTTGGTTCCCGACAGGTTGTAACAACAAAATAATAGCCCACAGTAAATGGTGCAGAGAAACCATTTCTTTAGAGTTGTCTTAGATACACTTTCCTAGCAAATACTAATCCTTAATAATCTTCACTTCATAGTATAGGAGACTTAATGTTGTTTTCCAGAAAAAAAAATTTTCTTGGCAGTTATACAGTTATGCAGTTTGGATAGAATGTCTTATAGAGGTTATAAAGCATGCTGTGACTGGTAGTCATGATGACAAAGATAGAACAGCCTTTAGGCACCAAAAAAAAAAAAAAAAAAAAAAAAAGAAAAAGAAATACAGTAACTCCCTAAATTTAGCCAGCTCCACTCTCTTCCTCAATGTGAAATAGACTATTCATAACTTAAAAATCAATGTGACCAGGCAGGTGAAAGACAACCATACATTAATGTCTCTCTCCCTCTCTGCCTCCTTTTTTTCCCCTCTCTCTGAAAAATAATAAATAAAATCTTTAAAAATTAAAAAAAAATCAATGTGACCTTCATGATAGACAATAGGAAAGCAGAATAGGCTGGGAATTTTGGAGGCTTCTCCACCACCTAAGTTGATATACTTAGATGGACTTTTCCATGGTCTTTTGTCATTAACAAGCTTTCAAAATGGTTAATAATAAAAGATACTAGGATGGTTGATATGGCTCAGCAGATTGTGTGCTGGCATGTGAATCAAAGGGTCACTGGTTCGATTCCCAGTCAGGGCACATGCCTGGGTTGCAGGCCAGATCCCCTGTTGAGGACACATGAGAAGCAGCCACACATTGATGTTTCTCTGCCTCTCTTTCTCCCTTCCTCTGAAATTAAAAAAATATATAAAATATTTTTAAAGATACTAGGGTGAATCATTGGACTAATTCAGTGGTTATTAAAGTCTGCTGCCTTCCTTGAGTGTCTCACTTTCTATAGAGCCCTAGCATTTTTTGTGTTGAAAAGAACATTGCCTGAAGGAGAAACACTTGGACAAACAGCAGCCTTTAAAAAATGTTTTCTTTTTTAAAATTGATCCCAGAGAGAGGAGAAGGGAGGGAGAAAGAAAGGAAGAGGGACTTTGATGCAAGAGACAAACATCAACTAGTTGCCTCCTGCTCATGCCCCTACTGGAGACCCAACCTGCAACCCAGCCATGAGCCCTGATCTGGAATCAAGCCCACAACCTTTCAGTTTGTGGGATGATGCTTGCTAACCAACTGAGCCACACTGGCCAAGGCACTTGAAAACTAAGATCTTTGAGGCATGTTCCTGACTCAAATAGGAACATATTCTATTGTCTTTTTGCCATAGTTTTGCTTGATTTGTAATATTTAAAGAGTGTTTTGAATAAATAGCAGCCTAATTTATACCAACTTAGAATGTAAGTGTAATTCTGCAATTTACAGATTAGACAGTTCTAGAACTTATGAAGAGCACAAAACACAGAATCTTAGGGTCTATTTTAAAACCATTAAAAAAGAAGATTACGGTGTATTACTATTATACATTAAAACTAGTAGGCATTTAGTAAATGTTTGTTAAATGAAACTGAATCATGTCATAAAACAGCATTCTCTGTTACTACTTTACTAAAACATCTTTGTTTTGAACTCCTAGTTCAAAGTTATCTTTCCATTCTGCACCCAGCAATAGTCATCAGTTTTATTTTATACTACCTACTGACATGCCCACTTCACCATGAGCAAATAGATATAAAGCTTCCCAAGGCCTTGACTCCAAACACTTCAAGAATGATGCACTCCCTTCAAATTACACAAATCCTTCCCACCCTTCCATTGACAGCATGGATTTCCATATACTCTACTAATTCTGCCCTGATGCTCTAGTAGCCAAAGTATTTATTTACACTTTTCTCTTGGTTTTCCTTCTCATTGGCTCTTATCAAGTATACTTACTGGTTTCTTCAGATTTCAGGCTTGTCAGTGTTTCTCCCTGATTCGTATGACCAACTCCTGGAAGTAAGGGTCTCCTGTCTCATATCTTTTTTTCTCCTTACCTCTTTTTTTCTGGGTTCTTAACCTAGGGAGGGGACCCCTTAAGAGTTTGTGGATAGAACTGTATTTAAATGTAACAGATGCCTTTGTAATCCTATATGTTTTATTTATTTTTAAAATTTGTAATTGAAGTTAAAAATATATTAATCAAAGTGCCTAAATCATAAGTGTGCATGCAGCTCAATGAATTTTTACAATATGAAAATAACTGGGCCTGTGAATCCAAAGATCACTGGTTCAATTCCCCAGTCAGGGCATATAACCCGGTTGTAAGCCAGGCCTCCAGCCAGGTCTATAGCTGGAGACAGGTGAAAGGCAACCATACATTAATGTTTCTCTCCCTTTCTTCCCCACTCCCTGCCTTTCTCTCTAGAAATAATGAATAAAATCTTTTCTTTTTTTGAATAAAATCTTTTTTAAGAAAAGAAAAATAACTGTATAATTAGCACCCAGAACAAGAAACAAGAGTACTACAATACCTCTACTCCTGCCCCCTTCCAGTGATAAACTCCAAGAGTAATTCTTGTTCTGACTTCTGCCACTATAGATTAATATTGCCTGAATTTGAACTTTAAATAAGAATAACTGTCATACATTTTAGTTTATGCATTTAAAAGATTATTTTGAGAAGATTTCCAAAGCTTTCACCAGACTCTGCCAAAAGAGTCCATGGTAACCCCCACCACACACACACACACACACACATGCAAAACCCTGGACAACCTCTTAGGCCTTTCTGACTGTCAGATTTCTAAGAGTCTCATTCTTCACATAAAATGAGGGAAAATTTGCAGAACTAATTGCAAAAGTAAAGTATGACTCAGAATCTGATAATGCCCAAAATAAATAGACAGTGCCAAAGGTTTGCAGAGATTGATTCATCATTAGTCTGTTCTTGCTGTGAGGGCAGGGTGGGGAGAGTACTTTTTGACCAAGAAAAAATGAGCTTTATTTAATTATTTTATCATATATTGCTCATGGCTCTGTGTTTTCTCTTTCAAAATAATTTTAAGAATAGTCACCTGTTTAGGGGATTAATCTCTCATATCACCTGACACAGGGTCTTGCATGGAAAAGGAGCTTAATAAATACTTAATTATTCATTTTTACTTCAGTTGGTCATCCTGAAACAAAATGTCAATTCATTAATTCTTTTTAAAAGGCATATCTGTCTAAGTGGCCCTGTTTAAACTAACTCCAACAGAATTTATTTGTTAGGTGTCATTTGTAGGGAGATATGTTTGCACTTGAGAGTGAACAATACTATATGGATCTCCAAGTATAAGCAGAGACAAATCTACTTAATTGTGTTCTTTTTGCCTAGCATTTTTGTTCCCTTGAATATCTTCTATTCTTTTAATGTCATTTTGAGTGCTTACTATGCACCCAGCACTGAATTCAAGACCTGTGGCAGATGAAGGAGAAATAGAATATGCTGAGGGCAATCATCCAGTAATTTAATAACTAATTTGAGAATATAATTTAAAAGTATATAATTTGAGTATATAATTTATTTATTTATTTATTTTCTTTTTCTTTTTCTTTTTTTTTAATTTTATTGTTGTTGTATTACATCCATCCCCTTTTTGCTTCCCTCTGTCCCCCTCCCCACCCACCCATTCCCCTCAAAGTCAGTCCCCCCTGTTGTCCATGTCCATGGTTCCTTTATACTAGGTTCTTGTCTAAGCTGCTCCCCTTCTTTGCCTCTACCTCCCCCTCCCCCCTATCCCGTTCAAGAGCTAAAGAAAGGTGCAAGGCTGACTATCTTTAAGCAATGACAATAAATAGTAGACAATAGAATATTGCATATTAAGTCAGTAACCTCCCTTTGGTAAGGTTGGTGAAGGCCTTAAAGAACAGATCATCACTATTTTAGCTGTCTTAGAATTTCTATGCAGGAGAGGCTTAGGGTCTGACAATCTGATTAGGAGGGAGGGTTGAAGGACTTGTCCTGAAGCTGCATTTACATTAGCAAGTGCATTATTTTTTAAAAGATTTTATTCATTATTTTTAGAGAGAGGAGAAGGGAAGGAGGAAGAAAAGGAGAGAAACATCAATGAATGGTCACCTTTCACCTGCCTCCAGCTGGGGACCTGGCTGGAGACTTGGCTTGCAACCTGGTTATGTGCCCTGGCTGGGAACAGAACCAGGGACACTTGGGTTCAGAGGCAGGTGCCAATCCACTGAGAGATCAGCCAGGGCTAGCAAATGCACTATTTTTATGCAGATTATATGTTTGTTAGTGGTTGATCTTGAAGAACAGATGGGATCTGCTTAGTGACAAAGAGGGCTTTGTTGAAGATTCAGAACCCACTGTGCATATAAATGCCTTTGTGGAGGATATGATGTGTAACACAGGGTTCCTATTCTTTTTTTTTAAGGTATTCTATTTATTTATTTATTTATTTTTAATTTAATTGTATTATTGTTGTATTACATCCATCCCCTTTTTACTTCCCTCTGTCCCATTCCCCACCCACCCACTCCCCCCTTAAAGTCAATCCTACTTGCTATCCATGTCCATGGTTCTTCCATACTAGTGTCTTGACTAAACTGCTTCCCTTCTTTGCCTCCTCATCCTCCTGCCCCCTTCCCCCTCCCCACTGAAGAAAGTTGCACCCTGTATGTAGAGGTATGATATACATGCATAGAAAGTCATAACAAATAAAAATAATTTTAAAATATGTCAAGTTCAAGCAAGAAGTGATCAAAAAAGAGAGGGTTTAGAATTTATCTTTGTGATCAGGGAAGGCTTCGTAAATCAAATGAAAGTTGAGCTAGGACTTGAAAAAGGCATGTTAATTGGATATGCAGAAAGAGTGAACCCAGGCATAATTACAATTATTGCCTGCCCTAACTTTCCAGTCATCACTGAACTCTCCTCCTGGGACTCACCTTCTGAATGACATCATTTTATGAATCTTATGTGAATGGTGTCTTGTACTGTTTTTGAATCATAAGTATTACTTCCCCAACCAGCCTGCTGAAGGATCCTTTTGCATGGGGAGGTAGTGCTGGATTATACCTTTCTGTCCAGAAAGAGTTAACAGAGCTTCATAGGTATCTCACTGGTTTGGGCCACAGACTTTAGATAAGAGAAGTGCCTTTGAGTTGGAGTGCACTTAATGAGCCAGAGTACCTCCGTCCTGACACAGTTGCTGAATTCACTCAGTTTGAGAAAACTCAAGCCAGTGCACAAAAGTCAAGATGAGTAAAGAAAAGGCTCTAAAAGGAGATGGATGTAATACAACAACAACAAAAAATTAAAAAAATAAAGAAAAGGCTCTGTTCACCTTCTTCATTCCAAGGTTGTGAATTCATTCTTGGGAGACTTTGAGAAGGGAGGGTGAAAAGAGTAGAAGGAGGAGTGAAGGTGGTTGATAGAGAGTTTCTGACCTGAATTCCACAACAGAGGAATGTGTAAACAGCGAGAGGCACAGGTACAGGCTAGTGCTTTCACATACCTGGAAAAGCAGCCTTTCTCCAACTTTCATTACTCCATGACACTTGGCAATTTGCTCCAAAGAATTAATATTTTTCTGCTTTCTGCTCCCTACCCCAGAATTTGGGGAATGAAAGAGGGGTACTATGAAAAAGGAAGAGAGGGAAATAACATTTTAAAACACTTACAAGGATATCCAGAAAGACAACATGAATGGTTTCATGCTGGCTAAAGTTTTCCTGGATCAACCATGTTTCAATGAGGAATGTAAGGAACATGAATTGTGCTTTGACTCATCAAAAAACTGCAAGATGATCCAAGCTGGTGTGGTTTAGTGGATTGAGACTGGCCAGCAAACCAAAGGGTTGCTAGTTCAATTACCAGGAAGAGCACATGCCTGGGTTGTGGGCCAGGTTCCCAGTTGGGGGCACATAAGAGGCAAACACACACTGATGTGTCTATCTTTCTCTTTCTCTCTCCTTTCTCCTCTCTCTCTAAATAAATAAATAAAGTATTTTTTTAACTGCAAGATGGTTAACTAGGAGAGAAAATGAGGTCAGCCCTCTTATTATGGGGTCCTCTGGAAAAGCTAGTTAAATGTATCTTGGACTACTTCAGTGAGGGACTTTTGGGATCCCAGTTTACTTCAGAAAATTCAAAACATCTGCTGGCACAAGCATAGTAATCTGTTCCAGTTGTCATACAAAGTGTAAACGAAAATATAATATATTTTAGGGGATATAAAAAGGTAAAGGAAATGAGGAAAGTACTTATTAGGAGTGACAGGGTAAACTGAAGTTACGTTATTTCTATTTAACCAGGTAATGTGCTCTAGTTATTTGGTCAAGAGCAACTATGAGAATATTGTTGGGGGGCTTTTACTCTCTAACTAAAGAATAATTCTTTTAGCCAGTTGGTGAAAGACAAATACTATATGATCTCTCTTATAAGTGGAATCCAATGAACAAAATAAACTAATGAGCAATATAGAACCAGAGATATAGAAACATAGAACAGACATATAGCTAGAGGAGGGGTAAGGGATGAAGAATTGTTGAAAGAAAGTGAAGCAATTAGTCAAATAAAATATATGAATAACCCCTGGACGGTATATGGGGATTGACTGTGGGAGTGGGGGACAGGCTGGGTGGAGGGGGGCAAAGGTAGAAAACTTGAGAAACTATAATAGCATAAACAATAAAATGTTTAAATAAAAAAGAATGATCATTTTAGATGATGGGCAGTCATAGTGTATATAGTCTCCCTCAACCCCCAAACTGATAATTTTTTCTACTTTTAACTGTGAGTTATGATCTGATGTTCAATGTAACATGGGAAGGTGGTGTAGTAACACATGTTTAGTCTTTACTAGGAAAGGATACCTTCTTATTTTGTTTCTTTTCTGTAGTGCATTAATAGTCGAAGGCAAGCACCAATAAATTAGTTGAGGTTGGGGTGAAATGGTGATGCTATTTATCTAAAACAAGCTTTCCTCAATAATCTACATCAACATACAGCTTCCTAAAAAAAGTAGTGTATGGTAACATAGAACCCCAGACCTATATTTATATATGGATAATTTTTAGTGTCTTTTTTCTGAACAATAATACACATTTAATCAAGCATACAAACCTTAACTATTTAGTCCAATATATAAAATAATCACATAGATAAAGATATAGAACATTTCCAGAATTACACCAGACTCATTTCTGTATAACATATTCATGAGTTTTGACTGTTATTGAACTTCATAAAAATGGAATTATACAGGGTACTCTTTTATTTCTAGCTTTTTTGTCTAATGAGGTCTGCAAGATTCATTCTTGTCATTGCAAGTAACATTTACTATTAATTTTAATGCAAATTGTCAGTGAACAATTCAGTGATTCTACAAGTAGATAATAAGTGCCTTTTATATGCCAGGCATTGTGCAAAATTAGGAATGGATGGTCTATTTATATGTGGTCCCTGCCTTCAAGGAATTCGACAGCTTTAAAATAATAGCAGTTTAGTCAAGGAACTAGTATGGAAGAACCATGGATATGTACAACAAGTGGGATTGACTTTGGGGGGAGTGGGTGGGTGGGGAAGCGGAGAGAGGGAAGGAAAAAGGGGATGGATGTAATAAAACAACAATAAAATTAAATTAAAAAATAAAATAATAGTATAGCTACAGATTACAAGTAATAACAAAGCTATACATTTTTCTTAGGATCAGTGTCTGCAAAGAGTTCCATTCCCATCCTTTTATGTTCAACCCAGCATATCTTTATAATTATTTGGTAACAGCTTTATTGAGATATAAGTTACATAATATAACATTTAATTGACTTATTGAAAGAGTACAATTCCATGATATTTAGTATATTCCCAGATATGTGCAACCGTTACTACATTTAGGAACAGTTTTGCCATCAAAAAGAAACCCTGTACCCGTTAACAATCACCCCTCTACAACCTTATCTACACAAATTTAAAGCAATAACTAATCTACATCCTGTTATTAAAAACTTGCCTAGTCTGGTCATTTCATGTAAATACAAACACATAGTATGTGGTGTTTTATAACTGGCTTCTTTCACTTGGGATAATATTTTCAAGGTTTACTAATTTATAGAATGTATCAGTACTTCATTCTTTTTTACAGTCAAATAATATTTCTTCATTCAGATTGTGTTTATCCAGCCATCACTTTAAGGACATTTGGATTTTTCCAATGTTGCTATGAACGTTCATGTACAAGTATTTGTGTAGACAGGTTTTCATTTTTCTTGAGTATATATACCCATGAATAGACTTGATATGTCAAATGTTAACTCTATGTAAACTTTTAATGGAACTGCCAGACTATTTTCCAAAGTGATTGCACCATTTTAAATTCCCACTAGCAGTGTTGGAAGGTTCCAATTTATCCTACCATTTTCAGCACTTGTTTTTACATGACTTTTTGAGTATAACCATCCTAAAAATTATGAGGTAGTATCTCATTGTGGTTTTGATTTACATTTCCCTAATAGCTATGATGTTGAGCACCTTCTCATAAGCTTGTTGGCCATTTATGTATTTTCATTAGATAAATGTCCATTCAGATCATTTTCCCATTTTAATGGGGTTGCCTTCTAATTAATTGAGTTGTAAAAGGTTTTTACATATTCTAGATACAAGCTCCTTATCAAATATATAATTTTTCTCTCGTTCTCTGGTTGTATGTTTTTAAAAATATATTATTTATTAGAGAAAAGGTAAGAGAGGGAAAAAAGAGGAAACATCAGTTGGTTCCTTCTTGCATGCCTTCAGCTGGGGTCCTGACCCACAACACAGGCATGTACCCTGACCAGGAATTGAACTGGTGTCCTTCTGGTTTGCAGAAAGGCATGCAGCCCACTCAGCCACACCAGTTAGGGCTAGATTGCATTTTACTTAATTTAATTTAATTTTTGTTATATTACATTCATCCTATTTTCTCCCCCTACTCTACCCTTCCCCACCCTCCCATTCCTACCCCTACAGTCAATACCACATGTTGTCCATGTCCATAGGTCATCCATGCTAGTTCCTTGACTAAACTGCTTCCATTTTTTGCCTCCTTCTCCCCCATCCCCATGTCCTCTCCCCACTGCACACTGAAAGTCTGTTCTTTGTATTCATGTTTCTGGTTCTGTTTTGCTTGTTGGTTTTGTTCAATAGTCTCTGGTAATGAGTGAGATCGTATGGTATTTAACTTTTGCTGCCTGGCTTATTTCACTAAGCATGATACTCTCCAGTTCCATTCATGTGATTGCAAATGGCAAAAGTTCCTTGTTTCTTTCTGCTGCATAGAACTCTACTGTGTAAATGTACCACAGTTTCCTCATCCATTCATCCACTGAAGGGCACTTAGGCTATTTCCAGCACTTGACTATCATAAATAGTGCTACTATGAATATAGCGGTGCATGGGTACTTCTGAATTGGTGTTCCAGGATTGTTCGGGTATAATCCTAGCAGTGTAATCACTGGGTCAAAAGATAGTTTAATTCTTAGTTTTTTGAGGAAATTCCATATTGTCTTCCATAGTGGCTGCACCAGTCTACATTCCCACCAATAATGCACTAGGGTTCCCTTTTCTCCACATCCTCATCAGCAATTGTTGTTAGTTGATTTGTTGATGATTGCCATTCTGACAGGTGTGAGGTGATATCTCATTGTGGTTTTAATTTGCATCTTTCTGATGGATAGTGATGTTGAGCATTCTTTCATATGCCCTTGGGCCCTTTGTATGTCCTCCTCAGAGAGTTGTCTGTTCAGGTCCTTTGCCCATTTTTAGATTGGGCTCCCTGTGTCCCTGGTGTTGAGTTGCATAATTTCTTTATATATTTTGGATATCAAACCCTTGTCTGAGGTTTCATTGACCAATATGTTTTACCATACAGTTGGTTCCCTTTTAATTTGCAGTTATTTTCTGTAGCTGAACAGAAACTTTTCACTTTGATATACTCCCATTTGTTTATTTGTTCTGTTACTTCCTTTGCCCTTAGAGAAGTATCAGTGAAAATATTTCTGTGTTGGATATCTGAAATTTTACTCTCTGCTTTCCTCTAGGACTTTTATGGTGGTATTGCTTATATTTATGTCCTTTATCCACCTTGAATTTATTCTGGTATATAGGGTAAGGTGGTGATCTAGTTTAATTTTTTTCAATGCCCCTGTCCAGTTCTCCTAACACCACTTGAAGAGACTATTTTTACTCCATTTTATGTTCCTTCTCACTTTGTTGAGTCTTAATTGACAACAGAGTCCTGAGTTTATTTCTGGGCTCTCTATTCTGTTCCATTGATTTATATGTCTATTCTTATGTCAGTGACAGATTGTTTTGATTATAGTAGCCTTGTAGTATAATTTGATGTCCAGTATTGTGATTCTTCCTACCTTGTTCTTCATTCTCAAGATTGCTGTGGCTATTTCTGATCATTTTTGGCTCCATATACATTTTTGAAGCATATTTTCTATATCTGTGAAATATGTCATTGGTATTTTAATTGGGATAGCATTGAATATATAGATTGTTTGGGGTAGTATGGACATTTTAATGATGCTCATTCTTCCCATCTATGAAAATGGTATATGCATTCATTTATTTGTATCTTTCTTTTGTTTAATTTATTATTTTTTTTATTTGTATCTTTCTTAACTTTTTAATTAAATGTTCTGTAATTTTCTGAGTATAGGTATTTTACCTTCTCGGTTAAGTTTATTCCAAACTACTTTATTTTTCTTGTTGCTATGGTAAGTGGGATATGTTTTCTAGCTTCTATCTCTGATGTTTCGTTATTGGTATACAAAAATGTCTTTGATTTCTGAATATTAACTTTATATCCAGCTAGTGTGCTAAATTTGCTTATTAGGTCAAGTAGCTTTTTAGTGGAGTCAATCAGGTTTTTATATACACTACCATGTCATTTGCAAATGACAGTTTTACTTCCTCCTTTCCAGTTAGGATACCTTTGATTCCTTTTTCTTCTCTGATAGCTATGGCTAGAACTTCTAGAACAATGTTGAACAGAAGTGGAGAGAGTGGACAGCCTTGTCTTGTTCCTGATCTTAAGGGGAAAGCTTTTAGTTTTTGCCCATTGAGTATGATGTCGCCTTCAGGTTTGCCATATATGGCCTCTATTATGTTGAGGTATGCTCCATCTATTCCCATTTTGTTGACCGTTTTTACCATAAATGGTTGCTGTACTTTATCGAATGCTTTTTCAGCATCTATTGATATGATCAAATGGTTTTTGTCTTTCATTTTGTTTATGTGGTGTATTACATTTATTGATTTGCAAATGTTGTACCACCCTTGCATCCCTGGCTGGATCTGGTTGGCCAATATTTTGTTGAGAATCTTAGGTATGTTCATCAGAGGTATTGGTCTATAGTTTTCTTTCTTAGTTGTGTCTTAACCTGGTTTGAGGATTAGAATAATATAGGCCTCATAGAAAGAGTTTGGGAGTCTTCCCTCTTCTTTGATTTTTAATAATAAGTTGAGAAGGATAGGAGTCAGTTCTTCTCTAAATGTTTGGTAGAATTCACCTGTGTATCCATCTGGTCTGGGGCTCTTGTGCTTTGGAAGATTTTTGATTACTTCTTCAATTTTACTAGTTGTTAATGGCCTATTTAGGATTTCTGCTTCCTCTGGATTCAGTTTTGGTACATTATACATTTCCAGAAATTTGTTCATTTCACCCAGGTTGTGATATTTCTTGTCATATAGTTATTTGTAGTAATTTCTTACAATCCCTTGTATTTCTGAAGTATCAGTTGTGATTTCTCTGATACTTCTGATTCTATTTGGGCCCTCTCTCTCTTTTTCTTGATGAGTATGGTTAAAGGCTTGTCAGTTTCATTTATTTTTTCATAGAACAAGCTCCTGGACTTACTGACTCTTCAAATTGTAGATTTAGTCTCAAAGTTATTTAATTCTGCTCTGATCTTGATGATTTCCTTCCGTCTACTTGCTCTGGGCTTTGTTGTTGCTCCTATAGTTCATGCAGCTTTATGGTTACGTTGTTTGTATAAGCTTCTTCTACTCATTTTAGGTAGACCTGTATTGCTATGAATTTCTCTCTGAGGACTGCCTTTGCTAGTCCCATAGGTTTTGGGCTGTTGTGTATTCATTGTTACTTGTTTCCAGGAACATTTTGATTTCTTATTTGATCTCATTGTTTACACACTTCTTACATAAAAGCATGTTATTCAGTCTCCATGAGTTAGAGTGTTGTTTGGTTTTTTCCCTTGAGATGAGTTCCTAGTTTCAATCTATTGTGATCTGAGAAGATGCTTGGTATAATTTTAGTTTTCCTGTATTTGTGGAGGCTTGTCTTGTGACCTACCATGTGGTTTATCTTTGAGACTATTCCATGTACATTTGAAAAGAATGTGTATTTTGCTTCTTTGATGTAGAAGGTCCTGTATATATCAGTTAGGTCCATTTCCTCTAGAGAGTTGTTCAATGCCACAATAACTTTGGTATTTTTTTGTTTGCAAGATCTGTCCATTGTTGATAATGGGGTATTAAAATCCTCTACTATGAGTGTATTCCTGTCTATATCCTTCTTGAAGTCCTCCAAGATTTTCCTTATGTATTTGTGAGCTACTATGCTGGGTGCATATATACATACCAAAATTATATCTTCCTGTTTGATTGTTCCCTTAAGTATTATGAAATGCCCTTCTTTGTCTCTTTTGATGGCCTTCATTGTAAAATCTATTTCATCTGAAATAAGTATTGCTACCAAAGCCTTTCTTTCATGTACACTTGCTTGTATATATATATATCTCAAGCACACACACACACACACACACACACACACATATATATATGATTTTCCATCCCTTCACTTTCTTTTTTTTTTTATTGTTGTTGTATTACATCCATCCCCTTTTTGCTCCCCTCTGTCCCCCTCCCCACCCACCCATTCCCCCCAAAGTCAATCCCACCTGTTGTCCATGTCCATGGTTCCTTTATACTAGGTTCTTGTCTAAGCTGCTCCCCTTTCTTGCCTCTGCCTCCCCCCTTCCCCCAACCCCTTTCCCCCTGACCACTGAAGGCCTATTCCTTGTATTCATATACTTGGTTCTGTTTTGATTGTTGTTAGTTTTGTTCATTATTGTCCCGTAATGGGTGAGATCATATGATATTTCTCCTTCACTGACTGGCTTATTTCACTAAGCATAATACTCTCCAGTTCCATCCATGTTGTTGCAAAGGGTACAAGTTCCTTCTTTCTTTCTGCTATATAGAATTCCATTGTGTAAATATACCAAAGTTTTTTGATCTAACCATCCACTGATGGGCACTTAGGCTGTTTTCAGCACTTGGGTATTGTAAATAGTGCTGCTATGAACATAGGTGTACATATCCATCCCTTCACTTTCAATCTATGTCTATATTTTGTACTGACATGGGTCTCTTGAAGACAGCATATATGTGGGCTATGTTTTCTTATCCATTCAGCTATCTATGTCTTTTCATTCGTGCACTTAATCCATTTAATACATTTAAGGTTATTATTGGTTGATACTTATTTACTGCCATTTTCCCCCTTTGTATCTGTGTTCCTTTCTGTTTCTTCATCTTTTTTTTTTTTTCTTCTTCTTCATCTATTTAAAGCAGACCCCTTTAGCATTTCTTGCAATGCTGGTTTGGTAGAGATGTTTTCTTTTAGTTTTCTTTTGTCTGGGAAACTCCTTATTTCTCCTTCATTTTGAATGAGAGTCTTGCTGGGTAGAGTATTCTTGGTTGCAGGACTTTGTTTTCCATTATTTGGAATATTTTTTACAATTTCGTTCTGGCTTGTATTGTTTTCTATTGAATAATCATTTGATAACCTTATTGGAGCCCCCTTATATGTTATTTGCTGTTTCTCTCTTGATGCTCTTAGGATTCTCTCTTTATCTTTGAAATGTGCCATTTTAATTATGATATGTCTTAGAGTGAGTCTGTTTGGATACATCCTCTTTGGGACACTCTGTGCTTCATAAACTAGAGAAACATTTTCACTCATCATGTTAGGGAAGTTTTCTATCATTACTTCTACCATTCCTTCTGGTATCTCTATGATATGGATATTATTGTGTTTCATGTTGTCCTGCAGCTCTCTTCATTCTTATTCAGCCTTTTTTCATTCTGTTGCACTGTCTTGGAACAGTTTTCTAAGTTGCCTTCCAGCTTGCTGATCAGATCCTCTGCTTCCTTTAGCCTGCTATTGATTCCTTCTATGGTATTTTTCAATTCAGGAATTGTATTCTTCATTTCCTCCTGGCTCTTACTGATAGTTTCTATGTCCTTTTTTAATGCTGGTGTAGTTTTCAGTAAGTTCGTTATAGCTTCCCTGGAGTTCTTCATAGTTCCCTTTGAGTTGTTTGTGATTTTCTTTGAGCCGGCTGAGCTCATTGAGCTTCTCTATCATCATTCTTTTGAATTCCATATCTGATAGTTTGCTTGCTTTTCTTTCATTTAGTGATCTTTCTGTGGATTCCTCCTTTCCTTTTGGTGATGAACTGTTTCTTTTTCTCCCCATTTTTAAGTTTCTTTGTGATTCAATCTGACTGTGATGAGCTGCCTGACTAAGAAACTGCTAGGCTGGAATGATTGATGCAGCATTTATTCTATGGGTCTGTGATCCACCACCAGGCTCAGATGCAGCTTTGGGGGACAGACCAATTCAGTTGTAAAACAATGAGTCGGCTACCAAACTCAGGCCCTGCTGGGGTAGAAAGAGAAGTTCGATTGTAATCCAGTGGATTAGCTGCCATCTCAGGTGCAGCTTGGTGGAGCAAATTCAGACGTAAATCAATGAATCTGTGATCAGCTGCCAGGCTAAGGCACCATTGGGTTATACAGCAAGGTTCAATTGTAATCCAATGAATCTGTGATTAGCCACCAGGCTCACGTGGGGCTGGTCTAGACTGAAAGATTTTATTGTAATCCAATGTATCTGTGATCAGCTGCCATACTAAGGGGCCACTGGGCTAGATTGAAGGTTTCAATCATAGTCCAATGAGTTTGTGATCAGATGCCAGGTGCAGGTGCCACAGGACAGGACAGACCAGGTCAGTTGCGAAACCAATGTATCCAGGATCAGCTACCAGGCTCGATTGCCACTGTGCCAGGTTGACTGACTGACCCAGCTCTGTAAGTCAGAGTTTGTAATCAGCTGCTAGGTCCAGGTGCTGCTGGGAGAGAAATACCTCTTCAGTTGCCAACTATTGTATCTATGCTCAGACAGGGCAGGGCAGGAGAGGTTTATTTAGATGTAAATCAAAGAATTCTGGAAAATAGTATGGAATTTCCTTAAAAAACTAAAAATGGAACTGCCTTTTGATCCAGCAATTCCAGTACTAGGACTATACCTGAAGAACCCTGAAACACCAATTCTTAAGAACCTATGTACCACTATGTTCATAGCAGTTCTATTTACAATAGCCAAGTGCTGGAAACAACCTAAGTGCCCATCAGTGGATGAATGGATCAAAAAACTTTGGTACATTTATACAATGGAATACTACACAGCACAAAGAAAGAAGAAACTCCTATCCTTTGCAACAACATGGGTGGAACTGAAAAGTATTAGGCTTTGTGAAATAAGCCAGTCAGTGAAAGACAAATACCATATGATCTCACTCATTACAGGACAGTAATGAACAAAACAAACAAACAAGCAGAACAGAAGCAGATACATGAATACAATGAATAGGCCTTCAGTGGGCAAGGGGGAGGGGAAGGGGGAGGGAGGGGAGGAGGCAAAGAAGAGGAGCAGTTTAGTCAAGGAACTAGTATGGAAGAACCATGGACATGGACAACAAGGAGGATTGACTTGGGCGGGGAGTGGTTGGGTGGGGAAGAGGACAGAGGGGAGTAAAATGGGGATGGATGTAATACAACAACAATAAATAAAATAAAGAAAGAAGGAAAGAAAAAAAAAAGAATCGTGATGAGGTGCCAGGCTCAGGCAGCACTGGGGAAGGCAGATTGCATCCAGTGGGCAAGGTTATGAGGACCCTCATACAGAAGCTGCTTGACACACCATATTCTGCTGGAGGTGTGGGCTATGAGTCAGCACCTATACCCTCACAGCCACTTCCCCACTTCTCTCCTCCAAGCACCCCCCCCCCGAAAACTCTCCCCATGTGTCTCCAGTCCTCTCTGCCCTCCCTCTGCTGGAGCCAAGGGTAGGTGGATGCCAATGTATTTTTGTTGTGGCCGCCTTAGCAGTTCTCTGTCTCCAGCATTCTCTCAGGCCATCTAACTCTATGGCTTTCTGCCCTTCTTAACTGGATGTTTCTCCACTCTCCGCTGTGCTGCTGTAGCTGGGACACCCAGCTGGGTGACCAGAACCCACCCTTATCAGGTGGAACCCCAGACCCCATTCCTTCTGCTGCTGCCTCTGGTGGGGACCCAGCTAGCCCTCTCGCATTTCAGCAATTCCTACCAGTCACATGGTGATGAAGAATCCTATTCTGTTCTGTCCATGGTTATAGGACTTCTTTCCAGCTGGTGTTCTATTGGTAATTCCAGCTGACTTTTCCTCCAAAAAAGTAATTCCAGATGTGACCTGGGGAGGAGATTGCTGTAGCTCCACTTCCTCCTCTGCCATTTTGCTGGAACCCCCACTTTTTTCATTCTTTTTTTTATTTTATTTATTTATTTATTTTTTTAAGATTTTATTTATTATTTCCAGAGAGAGGGGGAAGGGAGAGAGACAGAGAGGGAGAGAGACATCAATGTATGGTTGCCTTTCACCTGCCTCCAGCTACAGACCTGGCTGGAGACCTGGCTTGCAACCTGGTTATGTTGCCCTGGCTGGGAATCGAACCAGCGACCTTTGGGTTCGCAGGCCGGCACCTTAT
>PVIW01006244.1:0-14875 GCA_004026585.1 Noctilio leporinus | reverse complement strand
TTCTTTTTTTTAAAGATTCCATTTATTATTTTTTAGAGAGAGGGAAAAGGAGAGAGGCAGAGAGAGAGAGAGAAACATCAATGTATGATTGCCTTTCACCTGCCTCCAGCTACAGACCTGGCTAGAGACCTGGCTTGCAACCTGGTTATGTGCCCTGGCTGGGGAATTGATCATTCTTAATATAGGCATTTAAAGCTAAAATTTCTCTTTAAGAACAACTTGACCTTCATCCCATAAGTTCTAGTATTTTTCCTTCATTTTTATTTATTTCAAAGTATTTTCTTTTTGTATTATATTGGTTTTATTTTATTAATATTATAATTTTTCTTTTATTGTTTGTTCTATTACAGATATCTTATTTTTCCCCTTCCCCACCACTGAGCCCATGCCCCACTTCCATAATCAATCTCCACACAGTTGTCAGTCTGCTTGGGTCCTTCATGTATGTTCTTCAACTAAATTCTTCACCTTGTTTTAACTAGTCCCCAGCTACCTCCTTTATTCTTACAGCTGTCAGCCTAATCCATGATTCCATGCCTCTGGTTCTGTTTTACTCTAGTGCATTTTATCCATTCACTTCCTCATATAAGTGAGATCATATGATATTTGCCATTCACTAGCTGGCTTATTTTACTTATCATATTAGTCTTCAGTTCCATCCATGCAGGAATTTATCTTTCATCTACTGCATAGCATTCCATTGTGTAAATGTACCTTTGTTTTTTAATCCACTCATCTAGTGAAGGACACTTATGCTATTTCCAAGTCTTGGCTATTTTAAATAGCACTGCTATGAACATTGGTAGGCATATATTCTTTCGAATTGATGTTTTGGGATTCTTAGGGTATACTCCCAGCAATTGAATTGCTGGGTCAAAAGGCAGTTCCATTTTTAATTTTGCAAGGAAACTACATACTGTTTTTGACAGTGGCTACATCAATCTGCATTACCACCAACAATGTGCTAGAGCTCCCTTTTGTCCACATCATCACCAGCACTTGTTTTTTTTTTGTTTTTTTTTTTTATTGGTGTTGATTTATTAATGATAAGTATTCTGGCAAGTGTGAGGTGATACCTTGTTTTGATTTTAATGTGCATCTCTCATTGTTAGTGATGTTGAACAACCTTTCATATTCCTATGGACCCTCTCTATATCCTCCTTGGAGAAGTGTCTATTCAGGTCCTTTGCTCATTTTTTAATAATTATACTTTATTTATTATGCTGTTATAGTTCTTTCCATTTCTTTTCCCTTTGCTCCCCTCCACCCAGCACTCCCCTTCACTCCAGCAATCCCACCCCTCTTAGTTCATGTTCATGGGTTTTACATATAAGTTCCCTGATTTCACCCTTTCATATATTATTCCTCACTTCTCCCTGTCTATCTTATACTTCCAATTATGTTTCCTAATCTCTGCAACATTTCCCCATTTCCCCCCCTTCCCCCTCCAAGCTGATAACTCTTCCAATGATCCTTATACCTATGATCCTGATCCTATTTTGGTTGTTTGCTTCACTTGTTTTTGTTTTCATATTTTTAGATTCTGTTGTTGATAGTTGTGTTTGTTGTCATTTTAATGGTCATAGTTTTTATCTTCTTTTTCTTCAGTTCTTTAACCTTTCATATAATAATGGCTTGGTGATGATGAACTCCTTTAGTTTTAGCTTGTCTGGGAAGCACTTATCTGCCCTTTCGTTCAAAATGATAGCTTTGCTGGATAGAGTAATCTTGATGGTAGGTCCTTGCTTTTCACCACTTTGAATACTTCTTGCCACTCCCTCTTGCCTGCAAAGTTTCTTTTGAGAAATCCGATGATAGCCTTATAGAAGCCCCTTTGTAGATGACTTTCTTCTTTTCTCTTGCTGCTTTTAAGATTCTCTCTTTATCTTTAATATTTGACATTTTAGTTATGTTGTGTCAGTGTGGTCCTCTTTACTAGCTTGTTTGGGATTCTCTGTGCTTCCTGGATTTTTATGTCTATTTCCTTTGCTAAATTTGTGAAGTTTTCCTTCATTATTTTTTCACACAAGTTTTCAATTTCTTGTTCTTCCTCTTCTTCTGGCAACCTTATGATTCCCATGTTGGTACATTTCAAGTTGTCTCAGAGGTTCCTATGCCTCTCCGTGTAGTTTTTAATCCTTCTTTTCTCATTCTGTACTGGTTGACTGTTTATTTCTTCCTTATTATTCCAAATCATTGATTTGAACCCATTTCCTTCCTTTCACCATTGGTTTTGTGTTGATTTTCCTTCATTTCACTTAGCATAGTCTTCCCTTCTGCATTTGACATACTCAAGCATACCTGTCAAGTCTGTGTCCATCATTATCAGCAGTGTTTTGAACTCTGCATCTGTTAGGTTGGCTATCTCCTCGTCATTTCATTCTCCCACTGGAAACATGATTGGCTCCCTCTTTTAGGCCATATTTCTCTCTCTCCTCAACTTGACAACCTCCTGTTTGCCTCTGTGTCTTAGGTAGAGTGCTTGCACCTATTACATTGTAAGGGATGGAGCCTTAGTTATTTTTCAGTTTGGGGCAACCCATTTCACCATGCTGTGGCAATGTATGTAGGGGATGGGTCTGAAAGGGAAAAAAGCTGCTTTCGCATCACTCACCCCTTTTCCAGGCATTCTGTTAGCACTTCCCTAGCTATTGACCTGGCCACGGTTCCCAAAACAGGTGGGCCTATGGATGATACAGGGCCATCGGGGCTTCTAAACAAACAGGCTCTACTGATAGACTGGCAGTTACTTCCTCTGCCCCAATCCCCACTGGTTTTCACACTCAGAAACAATGTGGCTTTATTTTTCCTTCCTCCACTGCTGGAAATGTGAGCCATGTGGTCTGGTTTGGTGCCAGGAGCACTTCCCAGGTGTCCCTACATTTTTTAATGTGTGACTGCTCTTTCTGTTGGCCAACCACAGCTATCTTCCTGCTGCAGGTTCCATGCCGCCATACTGCAAAGCTAAACTACCTTGTCTGTCTGATCTCCACCCGTCCTATCTGGCTGGATGAGTATTTCTTCTTTATATCTTTGCTTGTTGGACTTCCATGAAGCTTCTTGTTTTAGAATTTCTGGTGGCTTTTTGTTTTTGTTTTTCTTTTTTAATTATATTGTTGTATTACATCCATCGCCTTTTTGATCCCATCTATCCCCCTCCCCACCCACCCATTCCCCTCAAAGTCAGTCCCACCTGTTGTCCATGTCCATGGTTCCTTTATACTAGGTTCTTGTCTAAGCTGCTCCCCTTCCTTGTCTCTGCCTCCCCCCTCCCCGCAACCCCTTCCCCCCTGACCACTGGAGGCCTATTCTCTGTATTCATATATTTGGTTCTGTTTTCCTTGTTAATTTTGTTCATTATTGTCCTGCAGTGGGTGAGATCATATGATATTTGTCCTTCACTGACTGGCTTATTTCACTAAGCATAATACTCTCCAGTTCCATCCATGTTGTTGCAAAGGGTACAAGTTCCTTCTTTCTTTCTGCTACATAGAATTCCATTGGGTAAATGTCCCAAAATTTTTGGATCCAATCATCCACTGATGGGCACTTCGGCTGTTTCCAGCACTTGGCTATTGTAAATAATGCCGCTATGAACATAGATGTACATAGGTTCTTATGAATTGGTGTTTCAGGATTCCTTGGGTATAATCCAAGTAGTGGAATTGCTGGATCAAAAGGCAGTTCCATTTTTAGTTTTTTAAGGACACCCCATACTGTTTTCCACAGTGGATGTACCAGCCTACATTCCCACCAATGGTGTATGAGGGTTCCCTTTGCCCCGTATCCTCTCCAACACTTCTTCTCTGTTGATTTGTTGATGATTGCCATTCTGACATGTGTGAGGTGGTATCTTATTTTGGTTTTAATTTGCATCTCTGATGACTAGTGATGCAGAGCATTCTTTCATATGCCTCTGGGCCCTTTGTATATCTTCCTCAATGAGTTCTCTGTTCAGGTCCTTTGCCCATTTTTTAATTGGGCTGTCTGTCTCCCTGGTGTTGAGTTGTACTAGTTCCTTATATATTTTGGAGATCAGACCCTTGTCTGAGGTATCATTGGCAATTATGTTTTTCCATACAGTTGGTTCCCTTTGAATTTTGCTGATATTTTCTTTAGCTGAACAAAAACTTTTCAATTTGATATAGTCTCATTTGTTGATTCATTCTTTTATTTCCTTTGCCCTTGGAGAAGTATCAGTAAACAAATTTTGGTGTAGGTTATCAAAAAGTTTACTGCCTCTATTTTTCTCCAGGACCTTTATGGTGCCACTGCTTATATTTAAATACTTAATCCATCTTGAGTTTATTCTGATGTATGGTGTAAGTTGGTGGTCTAGTTTTATCTTTTTGCATGTTGCTTCTAGTTCTCCCAACACCATTTGTTGAAGAGACTGTTTTTACTCCATTGGATGTTCCTTCCCACTTTGTCAAATATGAGTTGACCATAGTGTCCTGGGTTGATTTCTGGGCTCTCTATTCTGTTTCATTGATCTATATGTCTGTTCTTATGCCAGTACCAGACTGTTTTGATGACAGTAGCCTTGTAGTATTGTTTGAAGTCCGGTATTGTGATTCCTCCTACCTTGTTCTTCTTTCTCAAGATTGTGGTGGCTATTCATGGGCGTTTCTGGCTCCATATAAATGTTTGAAGTATTTTTCTATTTCTGTGAAGTCTGTCATTGGTATTTTAATTGGGATTGCATTGAATATGTAGATTGCTTTGGGTAGTATGGACATTTTAATGATGCTGATTCTTCCCATCCATGAACATGGTATATGTTTCCATTTATTTGTATCTTCCTTGATTTCTTTCTTCATTGTTCTGTAGTTTTCTGAGTACAGGCCTTTGACCTCCTTAGTTAAGTTGATTCCTAGGTACTTTATTTTTCTTGTTGCTATGGTAAATGGGATTTGTTTTTTCGCTTCTGTTTCTGTTGTTTCATTATTGGTATACAAAAATGCTTTTGATTTATGGATATTGACTTTATACCCAGCTATTTTGCTAAATTTGCTTATTAGGTTGAGTAAGTTTTTGGTGGAGCCCATCGGGTTTTGTATGTACACTATCATATCATCTGCAAATAATGACAGTTTGACTTCCTCCTTTCCAATTTGGATACCTTTGATTCCTTTTTCTTCTCTGATGGCTTTAGCTATAACTTCCAAGACAATGTTGAATAGAAGTGGAGAAAGTGGACAGCCTTGTCTCGTTCCTGATCTTAGGGGGAAAGCTTTCAGTTTGTGTCCATTAAGTATGATGTTAGCTTCAGGTTTCTCATAGATGGCCTATATTGTGTTGAGGTATGCTCCCTCTATTCCCATTTTGCTGAAGGTTTTTATCATATATGGTTGCTGTACTTTATCAAATGCTTTTTCAGCATGTAGTGATATGATCATATGGTTTTTATCTTTCAATTTGTTGATGTGGTGTATGATATTTCTTGATTTACAAATGTTGTACCATCCTTGCATCCCTGGGACGAAACCCACTTGGTCATGGTTTATGATCTTTGTAATATACTGCTGAATCCGATTGGCCAATATTTTGTTGAGAAATTTGGTATCTATGTTCATCAGAGATATTGGCCTGTAGCTTTCTTTCTTAGTTGTATCTTGCCCTGGTTTTGGGATTAGAATAATATTGGCCTCATAGAAAGAGTTTGGGAGTCTTCCTTCTTCATGAATTTTTAGTGTAGTTTGAGGAGGATAGAGTTAGTTCTTCTTTAAATGTTTGGTAAAATTCACCTGTGTAGCCATCTGGTCCAGGGCTTTTGTGCTTTAGGAGATTTTGGATGACTTCTTGAATTTCACAAGTTGTTATCGGCCTATTCAGGCTTTCTGCTTCTTCTGGGTTCAGTTTTGGTAGATTATACATGTCCAGAAATGTGTCCATTTCATCCAAGTTTTCATATTTTTTTGTCATATAGTTGTTTGTAGTAATTTCTTACAATCTTTCGTATTTCTGAAGTATCAGTTGTGATTTCTGCTCTTTCAGTTTGGATTCTGTTTATTTGGGTCCTCTCTCTCTTTTTCTTGATGAGTCTGGATAAGGGCTTGTCAATTTTGTTTATGTTTTCAAAGAACCAGCTACTGGACCTGTTGATTCTTCTAATTGTAGTTTGAATCTGTGAGTTATTTAGTTCTGCTCTGATCTTGATGATTTCCTTCCTTCTACTTGCTCTGGGCTTTGTTTGTTGTTGCTCCTCTAGTTCTTGCAGCTTTGTGGTTATGTTGTTTTTATAAACTTCTTGTAACCTTTTTTGGAAGGCCTTTATTGCTATAAATTTCCCCCTGAGAACTGCCTTTGCTGTATCCCATAGGTTTGGGGCTGTTGTGTGTTCATTGTCATTTGTTTCCAGGAACTTTCTGATTTCATCTTTGATCTCATTGTTGACCCCTTCATTGCTTAAAAGCATGTTATTCAGTCTCCAGGAGTTAGAGATTTTTGGGGTTTTCCCCTTGAATTTGGTTTCTAGTTTCAAGCCATTGTGGTCTGAGAAGATACTTTGTATGATTTCAATTTTCCTCTATTTGTGCAGTCTTGTCTTGTGACATACCATGTGGTCTATCTTGGAGAATGATCCATGTGCATTGGAAAAAAATGTGTATTTTGCTTCTTTGAGGGAGAAGACTCTGTATACATCAGTTAGGTCCTTTTCCTCTGGAGTGTTTTTCAATGCCACAACATCTCTATGGATTTTTTGTTTGGAAGATCTGTCCATTGTTGATAGTGGGGTATTAAAATCCCCTACTATTAGTGTGTTGCTGTCTATGTCTTTCTTAAAGTCTTCCAAGATTTTCCTTATATATTTTGGAGCTCCTACGTTGGATGTGTATATGTTTATCAGAATTATTTCTTCTTGATGGATTGTTTCCTTAAGTATTATGAAATGTCCATCTTTGTCCCTTTTTATGTCCTTCATTATAAAATCTATTTTATCTGAAATCAGTATTGATACTCCAGCTTTTTTTTCGTGTCCATTTGCTTGATATATACTTTTCCATCCCTTCACTCTCAATCTGTGTCGATCTTTTGTTCTAAGGTGGGTCTCTTGAAGACAGCATATATGTGGGTCATGTTGTCTTATCCATTCGGCTACCCTATGTCTTTTGATTGGTGCATTCAATCCATTTACATTGAAGGTTATTATTGATTGATAATTATTCATTGTCATTTTCTCCCTTTGTGTCTGTATTCCTCTTTGGCTTTCTCTGTTTCTTCATTTTATTTATTTACTTATTTTTATAGCAGACCCATTAGCATTTCTTGCAATGCTGGTTTGGTAGAGATGTATTCTTTAGTCTTTTTTTGTCTGGGAAGCTCCTTATTTCTCCTTCTATCTTGAATGAGAGCCTTGCTGGGTAGAGTATTCTTGGTTGCAGGCCTTTGTTTACCATTACTTGAAATATGTTTTGCCATTCTCTTCTGGCTTGAATTGTTTCTGTTGAATAATCATTTGATAGCCTTATTGGAGCCCCTTTGTAGGTTATTTGTCATTTCTCTCTTGATGCTTTTAGGATTTTCTCTTTGTCTTTCAGATTAGCCATTTTAATAATAATATGCCTTGGTGTTGGTCTGTTTGGATTCATTCTTCATTGGGACCTGCTGTGCTTCCTGAACTGGATTAATGTCTTCACTGACCATGTTAGGGAAATTTTCTATCATGACTTTTTTGAACAGGTTTTCCATTCCTTGTTTCTCTTCTCCTTCTGGTATCCCTATGATACGGATGTTGTTACGTTTCATGTTGTCCTGCAGCTCTCTTAACCCCTCTTCAGTCTTGTTCAGCCTTTTTTTATTCCCTTGTGCTGTCTTAGAGTATTTGTCTAAATTATCCTCCACCTCGCTGATCCGGTGTTCTGCTTCCTCTAGCCTACTGTTGATTCCTTCTACTGTATTCTTCAATTCAGAAATTGTATTCTTCATTTCCTCCTGGCACTTCCTATTAGTTTCTATGTCCTTTTTCATGCTGTTATAGTTCTCGGTAAGTTCCTTCTAACTTCCCTGGAGTTCTTTGTAATTTCCCTGGAGTTCTTTGTAGTTCTCCTGGAGTTGTTTATAGTTTTCTTTGATGTGGCTGAGCTCACTGAGCTTCTCTAGTATCATTCTTCTGAATTCCTTATCTGATATTTCAGGTGCCTCTGTTTCATTTTTTGGTGTTTCTGGGGATTCTTCGTTTCCTTTTGGTGATGGACTGATTCTTTTTTCCCCCATTTTGTGTGTCTGCTGTTGCTTGCTTTTTATTTTTTTGCTTTTTCCTTGGGTTAACCTGCTTTGCTTCCTTGCCTTAGTTGAGCACCCTTCTGTGATAGGAGATTTGTGGAGTTTAATGTTGCAGTCTCCCAGATTTTCTCCGCTTGTTGTTCTTGCTGTGTCCTTTATTTGGGCTGTCTGGTTGTATTCTGGACCTGTGGGCTTTTTGCAGAAAAAAGAAAAAGAAAAAAAAAAGGAAAAAAAATAAAAGCGATAATAATAATAATAAGGAAGGGTTTAGATGGCTATTCACCCTTAAAAATCCCTGATTGGTCCAGATTTAGCCAGGCTATGAGGGTTTTTAGCAGGAAAAAGACTGAAAAAAAAAACCAAAATCAAACAAACTATATATATATATATATATATATATATATATATATATATATATATGATAAGCAAAAACAGCTTAGGTGGCTGTTCACCCTTAATGATCCCTGATTGGTCCAGGTGGACCCGGTACCTCTAGGCTAATATCAGAGAGAGAGAGAGAAAAAAGGGAGAACGTCATAAGACAAAGGAAAATCAATATTAATAAAGAAAAGGTTTAGGTGTCTGTTCACCCTTTATGATCTCTTTTTGGTCCAGGTGGAGCCAAGACCATTGGGCTTTATCAGGAAGAAAAGAAAGAAGGAAATAATAATAATAATAAAAAAAGGGGGGGGTAATTCACATGACAAAGAAAAACCAATATTAATAAAGAAGGGGTTTAGGTGTCTGTTCACCCTTTATTATCTCTGACCATAAAGGTCCAGGTGGAGCCAGGACCTGTGAGCTTTAATTGGAAGAAAAGAAAAGAAAAAAAAAAGAAAGAAAAAAAAGGAGGGAAAAAAAAGAAAAATGAAGGAAGAAAAGAATAAAGAAAGTGTTTAGCTGGCTGGGGAAGGGAGGAATACTTAGATTGAGGACTGGGAATGCATTGTAGCCAGAGAGTGAGTAGACTTTAAGTCAAGAGTAGGGGGAGGGTGTTGGGTATTTAGGTGGATTGAGATAGGGGGAGGTTAAGAATATGTGAGAAGTAACTTTTGAAAAGGATATGTTGGGGATTAATAGTTCATGTAGCTCTCAGTATAATTCAGGTGCTTGAGATTAGCAGCAATCCATTTCCTGAGGCTGCCTCTTTTTCTTGGTCAGGTCTCTGCCATCTATAGTCTAGCTGCTCTTGGAGTGGCAGGGCCTATGATTGTCACAGTCAGGGCTGATTCTGAGTGATAGCCCCCAGGTAGGCTGGGCCTTCAGTGGCCTAGCTGGGTTTTAGGGCTGCCTGTATTCTGGAGCCTGCAGGGTGTCCCCTCCCACTCCTGGCGGAGGTTCCTGCTTGTGATGGACACCTGGCACCCCTGCAGGGCAGCCTGCAACCTTGCTGGTTCCTGTGATGACTGACCCTGCCCACGAAGCTCCCAGAGGAGGCAGCCCCATCTGTCAACAGTGCCCGGAGTCCGCCAACACTGCCCAGCTTCCCCAGGCGAGAGCCAAACCTCCAAGTGGACCAGCTCTCCGAGGAGTCCTTTATGTGGCCTCTGTGATGCGCCTCTCCCAGGCATCTGCAGTGCGGCCTTTGTCTGTTGGAATGGGCGGGCCAGTTGCCCCAGATACAATTTCCTGTCTCGCAGTTTGGAGTTTTCCTGGGAGCCTGGGGGACTGTGTGGGTGCGCAGTGCTGGGCCTCCCCCCTTGCAGGGCGGGGAGCTTGCAGGGGCTTCAAGCTGCTGTTTCCCAGGTGGCCCAGCAGCACCATTTTTTCATCCCTCTCACTACCCTGGCCAGTGCACTTCCCTGCTCCCCCGCTCCTGCTCCCCACAAGACTCTTCTCCTCCACCTCTGGCCCAGTGAGGAGCTTCCTCTCCCTGTTGCTGGAGCGAGTCTCTCACACAGTCCCTCCCCTGCAGGAGTTCAATTCCTCATTCCCTCCGGCATTTGCCCTTGATGCCCACACTTCACTGTTCAGATTTCTAGTCTCCAGTGAGCCTGGAGCTGCTTCAGTTAAATGTGCCCCTCTGGGTAGAGCTGCCACTGCCCAGAGCCGACCTCGGCCTGCCGGCCAGTAAGTCCAAAGCCCCCTCACCTGCTCTCCTGCAGGTCTCCGCTTCCTCTGGGCTGTGCTCCCCTGAGTCCAGATGCTGACCGCTCCAATTCTTAGGGACCTGAAGATGTCCCACGCTCCCTATCCTGTCCTCTAGCTGCTCTGGTACTCGAGAACACCATCAGCACTGCTCTCTACTCTGTCACCATCTTTCTGCCTTGGCTTTTCATTTTGGTGTAGATGTATTCATACTTAGTTGTGGAGGGAGACATAGCATGTCTACCTATGCCTCCCTCTTGTGTTCTTTGAATATGATGTTAGATATAGGTTTTTCATGCATAGCCCTTATTAATTTGAGATATGATTCTTCTTTTCCCACTTTGCTTATATCTTGTATCATAAATGGGTGGTAGATTCTATAAAGGCTTTTTCTGCATCTATTGATAAGACCAGGTGGTTTTTTATCTTTCATTTTGTTTATATGATGCATCACATCAATTAATTTGTGAATATTGTACCAACCTTGCATCTCCAGGATAAATCCCACATGGTTATGGTGTATTATCTTTTTAATGTGTTGCTGGATCCAATTTGCTAGTATTTTGTTGATGGATTTTAGCATCACTGTTCATCAGGGATTTTGTGGACTCAGGGACTCAACCCTCAACCACATCTGCCTCTGCCTTTAGAGGGCTTCTAGGTGTGCATTGGATCCCCAGGTGGGGGCAGTTACAGGAGGCCACCTATGTATGCTCCTTACACTGACCTCTCTCTCCTCTCCTCTCCCCTCCTCTCCTCTCCTCTCCTCTCCTTTCCTCCTCTCTCTGTCTCTCTCTGTCTCTGTCTCTCTCTCTCTCTCTCTCTCTCCCAAATATATAGAATATTTCTTTTATGCATTGTCTTCTTTTAAATCTCATATCATGTAGATGGTCTAGAGTAAGGAAGGGAAGTTTAGCAGCAGAACTACAATCCTGAATGGTTCTGGGGTTTTTCACACTGCTTCTGCCTTTGAATCTCAACCTCAGCCTCCCACCACTGCCCTTCCCCTATGGCCTTTTCAGCCTGTGCTGCTCAGGCTGCCTCTGTCTTCACCCCTAGTGCTCCTGGCTCCTTGGCCAATCTGCAGCATTTTCAGTCAGCCTCCATCTGGTTGGCAGTTCCAGCAGCTCCCAGGGCCAAGGGGGTGACAGCCCACTCCCTGGCAAATACCATAGTCTTTGGACCTGGCTTCCAGTCGCATGGCATGCAGTCCGACCTGGTACTGAGGGCACAGAGGCAAGGCTGGGCACCAGGGCGCTGCTGCTTCAGCAGCTGCTTCCCAAGGAGGATCTTGTAAATTTCACAAAATTGTGTACTCCAAATATGCACTATCAGACATGCTAGGCTGTGGGAAGCCTCAGTGTTGATTACACCAAAAAAGCATGAACCTCCTGTCGCTGAGTGCTCACACAGATGGACAAACACTGACACACACACACACACACACACACACACACACACACACATCTGAACATTTGCCCATGCACATGCTCAATCACACACACTGTCATACACACTCAACTGGATTTTCAAGTTGATTGCTCTGTGGTTTATCTGCAAGACCAGCCTGGGGACAAGTAGGTAGAGCCATCTTGGAACCTTCAGAATACTTTCTGATTTTTCTTTTGATTCCTTTTTTTTTGACAGATTGGCTTTTTTAGGAGTGTGTGGTTTAATTTACCCAACATTTTCTAGTTATTGATGTCTAATTTTATTCTGCTGTTGTTGGAGTACATACTTTGATTATTTCTATCCTTTTAAATTTATTGAAGTTTATTTTATGGCCTAACATATGGTCTACCCTGGAAAATATTTCAAGTGTACTTGAGAAAAATATCTATTTTGCTGTTGTTCAGTAGAGTATTCTATAGATGTCTTTTAGATCTATTTGGTTAATAGTATGGCTCAAGTCCTTTTTCCCCTTTTTATCTTCTGCCTACTTATATGGATTATTGAAGTCCAGGGTTAAAGTCTCCAACTGTCATTGTTTTTTATTTTAATTTTTAATCTTCACTTGAGGACATGATTATTGATTTTAGAAAGAGAGGAGTGGAATAGAGAGAGACAGACATTGAGAGAAACAACAGTGTGAGAGAGAAACATCATTCAGTTGCTTCTCCTTGACTGGGGATCAAATCCACAATCTAGGTATGTATCCTGAGCAGGTATTTAACGCACAACTTTTTGGTGCATGACAATGTTCAACCACTGAGTCATCTGGGCATGACTCCAACTGTTGTTGTTAAATCATTTTATTTCTTCCTTAATTTCTATCAGGTTTTGCTTCATGTATTTTGGTGCACTGTTATTCAGAGCATATAATATTTATAAATGTTTTATCTTGCTGATGGATTGACCTTTTTACCATTATCAAACATCCGCTACTATCTCTAGTAACATTTTTAAGTCAATTTTGTCTGATTTTTAAAGTGTGTGTATGCTAAAATTATGACTATATTTGAGTCATATGGGTCTTGCTTTTTATTCATTTTGGCAATGTTAGCTTTTACACTGCAGTGTTTCACCCACTTATTTTAAATGTAATAATTGTTATGGTTGGGCTTTAGTCTACTTACTTGCCATTTGCTTTCTATTTGGCCCCTCTGTCCTTTGTTCTTCTTTTCCTGTCTCCTTTACGTAAATTAAAGCTGTTTTATCCTCTTTTTCTTAAATAAGTCCTTTTAACAGTTAATATAATAATGGCATTATGAACATTAAAAACAAAACAAACTCACAACTGTCAACAACAGAACCTAAAAAATAAAAACAAAAACAAACTAAGCAAACGACCAAAATAGTACCAGAATAATGGGTATGGGGATCATTGGGAGGGTTATCAGCTGGGAAGGGGAAAGGGGGTGAAATGGGGAAATGGTGCAGGGATTAGGAAACACAATTGGTGGATATGAGATGGACAGGGAGAAGTTAAGAATAATATAGGAAAGGGTGAAATCAAGAGAATTTATATGCCCAACCCATGGACATGAATGAAATAGGGGTGGGACTTCAGGAGGAAATGGAGGTCCTAAGTGGAGGGGAGCAAAGGGAAAAGAATTTAGGACGACGGTAACAGTGTAATCAATAAAATATACTTTTAAAAAAGCTGTTTTTAAATATTGTTTTGTTTGCATTCCATTTTATCTTATTAAAATATTGACTTTTAGTTATATCTCTTCATTTTTTTTTAGCAGTAGGTTATTTGTAGTGCTTGTTCTAAGGATTACTATTACTCATAGTATACAGGTTTATGTGTATAGAGGTGCAGAATAACTTGGCATATTTGGAAACTGAGGGATTTTTTTTGTATCTGGACCTCAGTGATTAATGTAGAAGTTAACATAAGCATTAATTAGACTAGAGTGATGATATTATTTTATTTATCAAGTACTTATTATGTGCCAGTCACTGTGGTAACTGATCTATACACATTAAGTTAATTTAATTCTCACAACCACCTAATAGAATAAATATGAAAAAACAGACCTGACAACTTTCCAAAGGTCACATAGCAGATAGAAAGCATAACCAGTGTTTAAACCTTGGCAGACAGAGTGAAAATGAAGGAAACATTATATATTATTGTTGGGTGGATGTGAAGATTTCTGAGGTGAGATGTGAGCAGACTTGTATTTTAGCAAAATCATTCTGGCTGCTGTACTGGAAATGAATTGGATGACACAAAACTAGGGCTGAGAAAACAGTGATTACATTGCTGTTGATGATAAATGATAAAGACCTATATTTAAATAGTAATAGTGGAGGTCAAAGGGAAATTTAATCAAGAGAAAAAGAAAAATGTATGCATTAGAGTCAGTATGACCTGATTTGCATTAATCATAAAGAGAGAAAAAAGGAGAAAAAATGAATGAAAAGTCCCCACTTTGTGCCTATTGTATGTTAAGCTGAGGAAGAAAGACTAGGTAATCTTTTTTTTTTTAGATTACTTATCATGTATTATATATAACAAATATCATCAATTACATATGAACACATAAATATGTTAGATTTTATACTAATGTTGTCAGATAATGTCATAATTGTTGTTAATGAAACTCTTATTGCATCAAGCAAATGGAAATGAAAAAAAAGCTGGAGTAGCAATACTGATTTCAGATAAAATAGATTTTACAATGAAGGACATAAAAAGGGACAAAGATGGACATTTCATAATACTTAAGGGAACAATCCATCAAGAAGAAATAACTCTGATAAACATATATGCACCCAACATAGGACCTCCGAAATATATAAGGAAAATCTTGGAAGACTTTAAGAAAGACATAGACAGCAACACACTAATAGTAGGGGATTTTAATACCCCACTATCAACAATGGACAGATCTTCCAAACAAAACATCCCCTGAGATGTTGTGGCATTGAACAACACTCTACAGGAAATGGACCTAACTGATGTATACAGAGTCTTTTACCCCAAAGAAGCAAAATACACATTCTTTTCAAATGCACATGGATCATTCTCCAAGATAGACCACATGGTATGTCACAAGACAAGCCTCCACAAATACAGGAAAATGGAAATCATACAAAGTATCTTCTCAGA
>PVIW01006243.1:22182-90832 GCA_004026585.1 Noctilio leporinus | reverse complement strand
TCCTGGCCAGTGAGGAGTCAGCTGTCAGTGGTTCCTGGTCTCTCCTTGGCACTAGGTGTCCGTCTCTCTCTGCCCAGAGACTTTAGTCATCGGAGGCTCAGGTGCACATTTTCCTTTGGGGCCCACTCCTGACCCACAACTTTATTGGAATTTTCTTTTCTTTTTTATCTCAGCATTCAGGGTCCAAAATGCACGGCTTTGTAATTCTCTTTGCAAACTAGTGTTTCAGGACACCCCCCAATCTCTGCCCAGGCAAACATCAAGACTGTCCTTCTTTGGGAAGATGCTGTGAGATCCCTCAGTAAAAGCTTTCTCTCATTCTATTCCGAGGAATTGTTAGGGGCTGCTAGTCTGTTGGCGAGGCCCAGCTGGCAGAAAAGGGCTTTTGGCAAGGCCGGCCCTGGTGCCAGGTGGGCCCAGAACGGACACGGTGTATAGGGAGTCAGCCTGGTGTGTTTACCCCGCAGCCCATGAGGCAGGGAGAGCAGAGCGTGTGCCATGCCTTGTTCCCTGCGGCCAGCTTAGCGTCCTGGTTTCAGCCGAGCAGTTGCCAGTGGTACCTGCATAGAAGCTTCGTGTGATTAATAAACGGGACTCATGGCTTGGGGAGCCTCCCCACCCCAACTTTGTCTCTTCTCTCTTACTTGCATCCTCCGTGGTCCAAACCCTGTGCGTAACCCAGGGACGGCTGGTTTGTCACAGGTGGCGCCTGAACAGGGACCCGGGTACTTGGAGACAAGTCAGGGTGGCAGGCGAGAGGATTCCTAGCGGTGCGCTCATGACGGGCTAGGAAGGTAGAGCGGGAGAACGTGGGGCAAAAGGAAAGTAAGGAGCGCGTACTGTACACGCAGATGGTGCGGTCAGTGCCGCTGGCCCGCGGGGCCAAGGTTGGCGAAGGCAGGTATCTAAGTTTCTGCAGTTTGTTAACGAGGTGTGCCCTTGGTTCCCAGACCGGGGAACCGTCAACTTGGCACTAGGTGTCCGTCTCTCTCTGCCCAGAGACTTTAGTCGTCAGAGGCTCAGGTGCATATTTTCCTTTGGGGCCCACTCCTGACCCACAACTTTATTGGAATTTTCTTTTCTTTTTTATCTCAGCATTCAGGGTCCAAAATGCACGGCTTAATAATTCTCTTTGCAAACTGGTGTTTCAGGACACCCCCCAATCTCTGCCCAGGCAAACATCAAGACTGTCCTTATTTGAGAACATGCTGTGAAATCCCTCAGTTAAAGCTTTCACTCATTATATTCTGAGGAATAAATCATTGATAAGGAGCATTGTACATGTGGCAATAGGTTAATACACACCCTCCCCTGGGGCTGGCTTTGTGCCTGGACCTGATTGGCCAACCGTCTCTGTCACATGGGCTTCTGATCTGATGCCGACAGCTGGGTGCCCCAGGCTGCCGCTCTCTGATGGCTCCTGCCATGTTGTGTGGCCTCCTTCCTCTCTGTGCGTGTCTCCTGCTGGCACCTGGCTGTGCCCAGGCAGGCAAGCTGCTGGTACTCCCCATGGACGGGAGCCACTGGGTCACCATGCGACTCATAGTGGAGAACCTCGCCCTCCGAGGGCATGAAGTGGTCGTGGTCAAGCCGGAGGTGAACTTGAACGTGGAAACATCAGCCAAATATACAGTGAAGACTTACTCTGTACCCTCCACTCTGGAAGACATGAAGCATCTGTTCAAGGATTTCTTTGACTCTTACTGGGAAACTCAGAGGCACATTTTACATTCTCGGCTGATGAATTCATCCAGAAATGTTTTTGACTACCTTTTTTCACGTTGTGGGAGTTTGTTTAATGACAAAAAATTAGTGAAGTACTTAGAAGATAGTTCTTTTGATGCGGTGTTTTTAGACCCTTTTGATTTATGTGGCTTAACTGTAGCCAAATATTTTTCCCTTCCCTCTGTGGTCTTGGCCAAGGATATCTTCTGCCACTATCTTCAAGAAGGTACCCAGAGCCCCAGTCCTCTCTCTTTTGTCCCCAGAGGTCTCTCTGGGTTCTCTGACAGCATGACCTTCAGGGAAAGAGTGTGGAATCACATCCTACACTTGGAGGAACATGTTTTGTGTGGCTATTTCCTCAAAACTGGTTTAGAAGTTGCCTCTGAGGTTCTCCAGACAACTGTCACAGCTTATGACCTTTACAACCAAGTGTCCATTTGGTTGCTACGAACTGACTTTGTCCTGGACTATCCCAGACCTGTGATGCCCAACATGATCTTCATCAGTGGCATCAACTGCTTCTCGGCAAAGCCATTGTCACAGGTGAGTGGCCCGTCCTTTAACGTGCTCACAGCAATGTTGCCTGGACGTGGAAGAAGATTCCTTACCGAGCCATGGCTTGTAATTCACATTAGTTTCGTTTGGAATTCCTTCCTGCTTCAGTGAGTCATTGTGTGTCAATCCCTTTCATAGCACTAGCTGTCCCCTTTGCTCCTCAGTTGTATGCAATTCAGACAACTGTATACAATTTGGCAGGATGAGTTTTAAAGATACTATTTTGGAAAAAAACATGTTGAAAAACAGTAAGAATTAAAACTTTTCTTTTGTTAATTCAATGCAACCTCCTTAGTAAATTTCTTGTAGTAGTTTTGTTTGCAATTTATGCAAATTTTTCTGAAATTATTTTACATAAATGCCTGTAGTTGTAGGCTGTCACACTTGTTGTTATGCAAATGAACTCTAGTGTGAGACTGGACATGTTGTTCTTTACATCACCTTTATTTTTTTGTTTGGTGCTAAATCTGAACCTTTTTACAGCCAATACATGCAAACGTGTGACATTTAAAAAGAAATTCTATGACATCTTCACTTTCGTTGAACTGTGGTTTATTCAAGTAATTAATGTTGATTAATAATTAAGCCTTTTATTTTTTTACTTTATTTTTTTATGTGGAAGACTATACTAATCATTTCAATGTAAGTTCTTTACATTCATATATTTACATAATCTGAGAATTTTAGGAAGACGGACAGGAGGTTGGTGTGTAAGGTATTTTGTGACACATGAGAAATCACATGGAGTCTATTGTATGGTTTTGAGAATTTTTCTCAGAGCTGTGTTGAGATAGCTCCTACCTTAGCCACCCTTGACCCTCATGAATATTTTGGTAAATGAAACATCATGGTCTTTGGAATTGCTGCAGGGGTGAGGCATGAAAAGATTAAGTCCTGTGTTTGATTTGCAATAAAAGAACATCCTAAAGACATAGAAGGGGAGATGGGGACCCAGCAGGAGTTGCAAATAAGAGTCAGGAGGTCCCAGTGTCCAGGAGGGACCTGAGACTGTGGACAGAGCATTGAACGGACATGTCACCTCAATCTTCCCTGGATCTTAGAGAGCGAGGTGACCTCAGCTGACAGAACTTGACTCTCGACTTCACGAAATCCTTTTGCAGACTTTTCTCTGTTCCTGGGATTCCATCCCTCTTCCTCGCACCTCCCCTGCTCCTTCTTCCCTGTATTCCATTTTCCTTCTCCACCTCCTTCCCCACCTGCGTTTTCCTTTCTATGTCACTTCCTCACTATGAACCCTGTCACATAGGGAGTCATCATGGAGGGTCGGCGGCTGGTCGGGGGGCAGTGAGCCACGCTTCACACACCAGAGAGCTCCTGGAGGTGGTGCTGCTCAACGCTGGAGCTCATGGGCTCTGGGGTGTTGCAGGCCTCCGTCCAGACCTCCTCCAGCTCCGACGCTTGGTGGCCATGCAGCCCTGGGTGTGTGTGGCGGGGCTTCATGTACAATTCAGTGGTCTTTAATATATTCATGGCTACAAGCAATCCTCACCTCTCTTTAATTCCAGCCCCCCCCCCACACACACACACAAAGGGGAGGTAAAGAATAGCAGGTGCTAAATGAAGCTAACTAGGGATAAAATAGTTCCACTGCACAGAGCTCTTTTCTGGATTACATATGATGATGCATGTTCAAGAGCCTGGTATATAGCCAGGAACCAGTGACACCTATAATTGGGTGAGTGATATGCATTTCCCATCCACCACAATATGGACATTTGCCATAGGATCAAGCTCTTTCAAACAAATTAAAAAATGAGCCTGGCCAGGTAGCTCAGTTGGTTGTGGGTTCAACCGCTGGCCAGGGCACCTACAAACATCCACCAATGAATGCGTAAGTAAGTGAGGCATCGGAAATCATTATTTCTTGCTCTCTTCCCTCTAAAAGTCAGTAAATAAAAAAGTTGAAAACATTTAAACAAATGATCAGATGTCAATATTCTCCTCTTTTTTGGGAGCTGCCTGAGAATTATTTAACCCTCAGACGGGGGGGCGGTCCCTTAGGGGAAGCTGGCCAGTTCAAGGTAGCAAGGGCTGACACTGGTTGGCGTTCTTTTAAGCCCCTGGTGCAGGGACAGGGACTGCAGCTCTGAGGCGTTGAGTGACTTGCCCCTGGTCATACCTCTCGGAAGTGGGTCGACAGTGTTTGAATACTGATATAATTCAAGTCACAACTTACACCCTTTACAATTACACAATTCAGCGGCCTTTAATGTATTCATGAGGACAAGAAACCATCGCCTCTCTCTAACTCCAGAGCCTATTTTCCATAGACACGCTCCGTAATGAAACCCCCTGCCCACCCTCCATGAAAACCACAGGTCTACTCTCTGTCCTTATATAATTGCCTATTCTGGACATTTCTCACCAATGGGGCCCTGTGCTAAGTGGCCCTTAGTAACAGACTCCTTGACTGGGTGTTCAAAGTCTGCCTGTTCTGTAGCCTGGGTAGGTACTTTGTCCTTTTCACGGCTGAATAATATTCCACCGAATGTCTGTCTTATGTTTTGCTTGTCGGTCCATCAACCCACACGCACTGGGTTGTTTTTGCTTTTCAGCTCAGGCGAATATTCATGTGAGCATTCATGCCCTTGAACCCCCATTCTGATTTTGGATCCCTTGCACCTCACTAACCAGCTCACTTGGCTGCCTCCCTCTGTGGACTGACTGGAGGCCTTTCAGGAAATGTCCTGCCTGTGGCCTTCTGGGAAGCTATATGCTACGGAATTTGTCAAGGGTGCGTTTGACTTATATCGCTGTGGCCTCTGCTCGCTCAGGGGGTACAATGTGTGTTGGTTTTGTGGGGTTACAGGATAACATACAGTTGACCTCCCCTGTTTTTTGGTTAGTTAATATAAAAGGCTCTTTACTGAACAAATATCCATTGGGCACCTCCTGTGGGCGTGGCTTGCCATCCAATGGGGAGATGGACGTTAATCAGTTACGAATTACACAACATCCTCTGGGAGAAAAGTCAAGGGAGTAAAGGGAACTGAAGCCAGGGGCCTGGTGGGCTGAGGAGGGAAGACTGAGGAGCTAGGGGAGTGTGCGCTGAGTGGAGAGGACAGTGGGTACAGCACGAAGCTGGATATCGTGTGGTCTTTCATGTTTGGAACCCAGACATGGTCTTCGCCCTCCACTCCCGGGTCCACCGTACACGCAGGGCCATGGAAGGCCTATTTTATGTTGCTTCTGAGTAGTTCCTTTGTTCTGGTGCTGGGTGGCCAGGGCCCCTGCCTGCTTCTCCCGGCCACTGGAACTGCCGCCAGGGGCACAGCCCTTCAGAACAACCCCCTGGGCTGTGCCTGCTCTGGAGGGGAAGGGCCTGCGCTGCTCGCCCTTTGCGACCATTTTGGGATCTCCGTGTTGTCTGGTTGGATCCCAGCCCAGATGCTGCCCCCGTCCTGGGCCTGATTGTTGCCACCCCTTCCCCGGAAGGCTGCGATGAATTTACCCCCTGGCTGTGTTCCTGGGACCAGTCCTGAGCTTAGGATGGTCCCTTCCATCCTGTTCCTCAGGCTTCTTCTCCTTTCCCAGGCCCCAGCCAGCCTCCTGAACCAGCAGGCACGGACCGGGGCAGGACTCTGCGTGCCCGGCGGGCTGTGCATGACTAGCAGTGGGCGAGCCTGTTCTCGCTGTGCTGGGAACCGCCTCCGGCTTCCACAGCCCGGCTCCCACACCTGCATGTCTTCCTGCACCTCCCTCAGCAACGGGAGAGGCCAGGCCGGGCACACGTGGCCCTTTCTCCCAGGTTTCAGTTGAGAAACACGCAGACTGGAAGCTGGGTCAGGCCTCTGGCTGGGTGGCAGGGTTGGGAGCGGACACTGGGATGGTGGCTCCCACCAACTGCCACCAGGCTTGCACGTGTCGGAGCCTTATTTCCGGAAGGAAGGGGTGGGTGCCCTGCTCAGAGCGCCATTGGCCGGCTTTGCTCTCAAAGAACAGAAGGTTCTTCATTTATTTTTCATCTTCTGCTGTTGATTAACTTTATTGAGTTAGTGAGTTAGATCAATTATGCTATCACAACGGTCCCAACTTTCCCCCCTTGGCCTGCCTTCACCCAGCACGCCCCGCTCCTTCCAGCGAGCCCCTCCTGCTTGGGTCATGCCCATGGGTCACGCAGACAAGTTCTTCGGCAACTTCTTTGGCAGTCCGTTCCCTACACTTGTTCCTAGCATGTCCCTGCCTGTTCTGTCACTACTTACTTGTACTTCCTAACCCCTTCACTGTTCTCGCATTCTCCCCAGGTCCCCTTCCCCTCCCGCCACCACTCCATTCTTCTCCAGAGCTATGATTCTCGTTCTGTTCTGCTTGTTTACTCAGTTTTTTAGACTCAATTGTTGGTAGTTAGGTATTTGTTGCCATTTTAACGTTCATAATTTTGATCTTCTTTTCCTTAAATAAGTCCCTTTAACATTTCATATAATAATGGCCTTCAGCTTTACCTTGTCTGGGAAGCACTTCACTCTTCCGTTCTAAATGACAGCTTTGCTGGGTAGAGTCATCTAGGTTGTAGGTCCTTGCTTTTCCTCACTTCAAATACTTCTTGCAAGTCCCCTTTGGCCTGCGGAGTTTCTTTTGAGAGATCAGCGGATAGTTTTATGGGAATTCCTTTGTAGGTAGCTCTCTTCTCTTGCTGCTTTAAGAGTCTCTTAAAATCTTTAAGAGATCAATCTTTAACCTTCGGCATTTTAATGATGGTGTGTTTCGGTGTGGTCCTCCTTGGGTCTAACTTGTTTGGAATTCTCTGTGCTTTCTGGACTTGTATGTCTAGTTCCTTCACCAAATTAGGGAAATTTCCTTTCATTATTTTTTTCAAATCGGTTTTCACTTTCTTGCTTTTGGTCTCCTTCTGGCACCCCTACGATGGGAACGTTGGAGTATTTGGAGCTGTCCCAGCGGCTCCTTACACTGTTATTAATTTTTCAGATACCTTTTTCTTCTTGCTGAAGTGATTGGATGTCTTTTGCTCCCTTAAGTTCCAAATAATTGACTTGATTCTTGGTTTCATCCACTCCACTGTTGATTCCCTGTAAATTGTTCTTTATTTCAGTTAGTATATCCTTTGTTTCTGTCTGGGTCTTTCTTATAATCTTGAAGTACCCATTGGTTTCCTTGAGCATCCTCATAGCTAGTGTTTTGAACTCTGCACCTGACAGATTGCTTATCTCCATTTTGTTTAGCTCTTCTTCTGGAGTCTTGGTCTGTTCTTTCACTTGGGCCACGTTTCTTTGTCTCCTCATTTTGGTAGCCTCCCTGTGTTTGTTTCTATTAGGTGGAGCTGCTCTGACTCCATGTCTCGGTAGTGTGGCCTCATGTAGCAGGTGTCCTGTAGGTCCAGCCTCCCCCATCACCCAAGCTGTGTACTTGAGGTGCGCCCTTTGTGTGGGCCGAGTACACCCTTTTCTTGTAGATCAGTCTTGATTGCTGCCAGCAGGTCAATGGAAGGGATTAACCAAGTCCAGATAGCTGGTAGGACTGGCAGTGACCTCAGGCCAGCAGCCACCTCCCTCAGTGGCTTGTGGAGGTGGTTGAGTGGTGCTGCAAGTGCTCTGTAACTGTCCCCTGGGTGCACTGGCTCTAGGGTTTCTCCGGTGCTGCAGGCCAAGGTCAGTCTCCGCCTGTGTTCTGTTCGGGGCTCCTTGGTGTAGGTTATAAAGTGGTCTACAGATGGCTGCTGGGCCTGGGCCTGGGGCCGCTGAGCCCTAAGAAGTACAAGGGCTGGGCTCAGCTGTTGTTTGTTGGAGTGTATTTAGATGGTCTGAAGCCTCTTTCTCGCCCAGCCATTCACGTGGAAAAGTCACCGTTACCCGGGTGTTGCTTGGGGAGGCTGGTAAGTTAGACGGGGCAGGCACTTAGGTAATCATCAGGGCAGGGCTTACCATGTGAGCCGGGATGATGGAGATTCAGATATGGTGCCAGGGCATCCCAGTTTATTCTGCCAAACCAGCCCCCGTTGTTTTTTTAATAGCCAGAAGTTATGGGGACAGGACTTATCTTCCTGGCACTAGAACATTTGGCTGACTGGTATTCCCTTGCTTCCAAGATAACCCCCCTTTTTATAAGCTGGTTTGGAACCAGCTCATTCCATGTCTCTGCCTTTCCTTCCCTTTCGTCCCTCCTACCTGTTTGGATGAACGTGGTTTCTTTCATTCTTTAGTTGTCAGATTTCCATACAGCTCGATATTCCGACAGCTCTGATGGTTGGTGTACATTTAGTTGTGATTTTTCTGTGGTCGAGCCGCATTCACCTGTGCCTCCATCTTGAACTGGAAGTACTAGCACGTGGTTCTTTAAGTGTTCTGTTTCATGTATGAATCCTTAAAAACTTAAAAACAAAAAAAGAATAGAAAATGAAATGTGACAATAAAACCGACAAACAATTCAAAAGCGAGTTCGCTCATTCAGCAAACTTTCATCAGGTGCCTACTGTGTGCCAAGCATTGATCTGGACACTGGACGTCCAGCCGAGAATGAAACGAAGTGTCCCTGACCTCAAGGTGTTCTCATTTGAGGCAGGGGAAAGGCATGATCCATAAAGCCACAGCCTAGGTGGTGGCCACTGTGATGCGGCTAACTAGGGAGGGAAGTGAGGCTTTGGAGTGATGGGCTGGGCTCTGGGATGATGGTCCATCAGAGAAGCTTTCGCTGAGATGACACGGACGGAACCTGAATGAACATGCAGGGAACAGCCGACACCTTGATTTTTATTGCTGCCTGGAAGCAAGATTGGCCAACTGCAGCCTGGGCCAAGCCAACCTGCTGCTTGTTCGTGGGACTGTAACTGTTTGCCACGTGGCCACACACATTAGTCTAGTGTCCCCTAAGGTTGCTGCCCTGACAGAATCGTGTCACTGCCAAGGAGACCAAATGGCCCACAAAATCCGAACTATGTACTGTTTCTGCCTTCACAGAAAAGTCCTTGTCAACCCCTGAGCTGGAGCAGTGATTTTCAATGGGGGTTCCGGAAACCCTGAGACCCCTTTCAGGGATGGGCCTGGGGGGGCAAACTATTTCCGTAATAGTATCACGACATTATTTCCTATTTCCAGCCTCGCCTTCTCATGGTGGTCCTGGGCCATTTCCCAAAGACTCATGAGTTGGGGTGCCGTACAGAGCAGGTGCACAAGTGGTTAGGAGAGCCTTCCGTTCTCTGTGAGGTCACACGTGGAGGGACTTACAGGGACGTCCAACCATGTCTCTCTTCTGACTACTTTTTGTTGTTGATTTGAGAAATACCGTTCTCTTCAGAAAAGACGCTAACCTGTGATGGGCTTATTCTGGTCACCTTAAAGTAAGGAGGAAGCATTTTGAAATGTGTCTGTTTTAATTCCCGGAACAGTTCATTTGGGTAGATGATACCCACATGAAAGTTTTGGGGGCTCCTCCCTCGTGGAGAGAATAAAGCAGTCCCGAGACCAAGAGGTTGAGAATGGCTGATTTAGAAATAGCCAGTTTTGTTTCTTCCCTCGGAAGCTGCGTCAAGTATCAGGAAAGCCTGTCCGTAGGCTGCAGGCATCAGCTGCCTCACCTGTAGGAGGATGGCCAGCAGGTTGGGGGTGGTCAGTATTGCACGAGATGATGGATGGCAGTCTCCCCCAAAAGGAGATGTTGACGTCCTAGCATCCAGAACCTCACACTGGGACCTTATTTGGATGTATGGTCTTTGCCAGTATAATTTTAAGTTAACTGAGTTCATGACCATACGGGGGGACCTGCAGCACCTGAGTACCGCTGTTAGGATTCAATCCGATCGACCTTTGATATATCAGAAATCCTCTGTGGTACCCAGGAACAGTGGTGCCACCAGGAGGAGGGGGCTCGGAAGTTCCATCAGACTCCTTTCTGCCTACCTTTCCATCAGGCCACCAGGGTGCTAACCGAGATTAGGAGCGAGCTGCCTCACTGGGTTGTTTACACCACGGACAGGGCTGTGTTCAAGCTTCCTCCTCACCGTGAGCGAGTGGCCAAGGAAGTGGAGGGGCATCGACAGCTCTGTGTCTGTGAACATGCTCATCGTTAAGACTGGCATCCTGCCGCCCGGGAGAGGCCGTGCTAGCCCCAGGTCGGAGCGCATCCCTCCCTCCCCGGCTCAGACGGAGCTGGAGGGATACTGGAACTGCCTCGCCCTGGAAAGACAGGCAGGTGGGTGCAGAGAAAGGGAAGAAAGGAACCCAGAAGCTCCGGCAGAAGCCGAGAAACGTAGCTGGCTCCAGTTATCTGTGTGCTTAAAAACAGTTAAATATTAACGCAGCTGGTGGCCCACCAAAGGGCAAAATCCAGAGAGAGCATGGAGAGGCAGGTGTGGCCTGAGGATGGCTAGGGTTAGGGTGAGGGAAGAGGCCAGGAGCCCTGTGGGCTGGGGAGTGGAAACGATCCTGGTTGCTACTGGCACTCCCCGCCAGGATGGCCTGCATCCCACATGCATTTCGAGCCGTTTCTGCGTGCCTTTTCCTCTTAGGCTTCTGGGATGTGGTTCTAGGGGACAAGCTACTGGTGGTCCCTCAGGATGGAAGCCACTGGCTCAGCATGAAGGACATAGTGGAGGAGCTCAGCGCCAGGGGCCATGACATCGTGGTGCTGGTGCCCGAAGTCAACCTGCTCCTCAAAGAATCCAAACACTACACCAGACTCACCTACGCGGTGCCCTACGACCAGGCGGAGCTGCAGAGACGGTTCCTTGCCTTTGGGAAAGGTCACTTCGTGGAGAGGTCGCTCCTGAATGCCGCGCAGACGGAATACAGGAACAATATGATCGTGGTGGATCTGTTCTTCATCCACTGCGGAAGCCTCCTACAGGACTCGGCCACCCTGGGCATCCTCAGGGACGGCAAGTTTGATGCCCTTTTCACAGACCCGGCCATGCCCTGCGGGGTGATCTTGGCCGAGCTCCTAGGCCTGCCCTCTGTGTACCTGTGCCGGGGCTTCCCGTGCTCCCTGGAGCACACGTTCAGCTGGAGCCCGAACCCTGTGTCCTACCTGCCCAGGTGCTACACCCAGTTCTCCGATCGGATGACTTTCTCCCAGCGGGTGGCCAACTTCATCGCTAATCTCTTGGAGAGCGTCCTGTTTCACTATCTGTATTCCAAGTACGAAGACCTGGCCTCAGCTGCCCTCAAGAGGGAGGTGCACCTGCCCGCCTTGTACCGCAAGGTCTCCATCTGGCTGTTGAGATACAACTTTGTGTTTGAATATCCCCGACCATTCCTGCCCAACATGGTCTTCGTTGGGGGGAGCAACTGCAAGAAGAGGGGAGTCCTGTCTCAGGTTGGTGGCTTTACTTCTTGGTGATGACCCTACTCTTCCACGCTCCGCTTCCTTCACTCGTTTGGCTCCCTCGGTGGCTTCAGCGGGGATGGCCACCTGAAATGGGGTGCTAGGCTTGGAATAGGGGGTGAAGGAGACCTGGGGCCAACCTCTTGGGGAATACAGAGGCTTTGAATGAAGAGAGAGCTCTTGCCTGGAGATAGCGTTAGCTAGGTGATCTGGGGACAGCCGCGGAATCAAGAATGAGCCTTAGAAGCCCTGGCTGGTGGCTCAGTGGATAAGGCACCGGCCTGCAAACCCAAAGGTCACTGGTTCCCAGCCAGGGCACATAACCAGGTTGCAAGCCAGGTCTCCAGCCACGTCCGTAGCTGGAGGCAGGTGAAAGGCAACCATACATTGATGTCTCTCTCCCTCTCTGTCTTTCTGCCTTCCCCCCCTCTCTAAAAATAGTAAAATAAAATCTTAAAAATAAAAAAAAAATGAGCCTTAGAAGTTCCCAAGCCCAATCCTCCCCTTATCTGCTGAAAAAGCAGGTGAAGCCTTGATAAAGAGGACAGAGCTAAGAGGACTAGGTTCTCCCAACTCCTTGTGGTACTGTTTTCGGTCCCTAAGCCAGGGGGTCAGCCAACTACAGCTGCTGAACCAAATCAACCCAGAGGCCAGTTGCTGTATGGCCCAGAGCTAAGAAGGGTTCTCATGCTTTTAAAGGAATATTAAAAACAACAAATAGAAATCTGGGACAGAGATGTACGTGGCCCGCTAAGTCAACAGAGTTATGATCTCACCCTTCCCGGAGAAAGTTGTTAACCTCTGACCTGAGATAGGCGTGTGTAAACACCTGACGTACAGGGAAGAAAGCCAGGCACTCATTTGGAAAATAACCACTTGTGGGGCTCTAGGGTTCCTCCCTTGTCCCTGTGACTTCAGTAGAGTAAGAGCTACATGGCTCGGATTCGAACTGGCTGTGCGGCTGCGGTTGGTGGTGGCTTGCCTGAGTACTCACCTCTCTCTGTGTGCAGTGGGCACACTCAGAAAGTCACGGTGGTGGGCAGGGATGATCAAGCTCACGGGAGGCCTTTGAACATGGTTAACGAGGTACAAACCGGACAGGACAGTTTTAAGCTGCGATTAATGGGACAGAGGCCCTCAGGCAGGAGGCAGGCAAATCGGCACTTCCACCTGAGTGAGCTGCCCAAGGCCATGGCCGTGGGTGCAGAGACAAGATACGTCCCCTCTCCCTGATGCTCCCGCCTGAGGTCACCCGCTGGCTGCAAGAAGCAGCCTTAAGAAGGGAAGGAAGAAAGCGGAATGGTGAGTCAGTGGACCTGACCTGCTCCCCCTTGGCCACATGGCCTTGGACTTCTGCTTCCTCACTTGAAAATGGGACTGAGAACATCTGCTCGTCCCTCTCAGTGTTGTTTGAGGGTCACGTGGGCAGCATGTGAAAGAGAGAGAGAGAGAGAGAGAGAGAGAGAGAGAGAGAGAGAGAGAGGGAGCGCTGTGTGAGCACTTGGAGGAAACCATGCCCCCACCATTCTCTTTTCTGCACCTTAGCTCAACCCAAACTGAAACTTTCTTTCTGTGTGGGGACGAAAACAATGTGGTTTTCTGGCGACAATTCCCCAGAAAACTCGATCGCAGTTCCTCCAACATGAGCTCTCCCGTTCCCAAGCTTTCTCCTCTTGTGCTCCAAATCATCTAGACAGTGGTTCTCAAATGGCGGTGGGTTCACCCTTTGGAGAGTAATACTTGAGGACATTTTTTGCTGCCACATTCAGGATATGACACTGCCATCTAGTAAGTCCAGGGATAGTGTTTAAAAATCCTGGAAAGCATGAACACCCACCTACTTAATCCCAGTGAAGAATGATCTGGCTTGAATGTCAATAGAAATGCTGATCTGAATAAATTCTTTTTTTTTTTTTTTAAATATTTTATTTATTATTTCTAGACAGAGGGGAAGGGAAAGAGGCAGAGAGAGAGAGAAGAGTCAATGTATGGTTGCCTTTCACTTGCCTCCAGCCACAGACCTGGCTGGAAACCTGGCTTGCAACCTGATTATATGCCCTGGCTGGGGAATCGAACCAGCGACCTTTGGGTTTGCAGGCCGGCACCTTATCCACTGTGCTACCAGCCAGGGCTTAATAAATTCTAACTGAGGACCAGCGACTTCTATGCAGCAGGGCTGGGAGCCAGGGGATAAGGGCAGCAAGGACCCTTCCCCTCTTCCCCGCTCCGCCCCGCCCCGTCCCGCCCTGCCCCGCCCCGCCCTGCCCCGCCCCGCCCTGCCGCCAACCTGCAAAGTGCTAAGTCATTCTTAACAGGTGCTTTTAAAAATAGGCAATCCAAGCCAACATCTGCTTCTCTTTCCAAACCTTGTGTTTATCTTTACGACTGATTATCTTAGGGAGGAACAGATGTGTGGAACATTCTGACAGTACTGCTTCTCGTACAAAGCACCCACTCATGGAGCGATTAAGTGCTAGGAGGAGCCGAGTTAAAAAGAATAGCCCTGGCTGGTGTGGCTCAGCGGAGGAGTGAGGCCTGCGGAACCGTAAATCAATAAGTAAATAAATAAAAGAATGCAACACAAGTATCAGAAACTAGAAACTGGGTTGGGCAATAATTTAGATAATTTGAAGAGAATGAAATTAAGCGGGTTACTTTATATTAAAATATAATTCACATATTGTACAAGTCATTTAAAGTTTGTGGTTTATCCTGGATGGTGGCACAGTGGGTAAGGCACCAGCCTGTGAACCCAAAGGTCACTGGTTTGATTCCCAGCCAGGGCAACATAACCAGGTTGCAAGTCAGGTCTCCAGCCAGGTCTGTGGCTGGAGGCAGGTGAAAGGCAACCATACAGTGATGTTTCTCTCCCTCTCTGCCTCCTTCCCTTCCCCTCTCTCTAAAAATGATAAATATAATCTTTAAAAAATAAAAATAAGTTTATGATTCAATAGTTTTTATTGTAGTCACAGAGTTGTGCAACTGTCACCACAATCATTTCTGGAACATTTTCAATCATCCCCCACAAAAACCATGCCATTTACTCCTGATTCCCTCTTCTCCCCACTCTTAGGCAATCACTAATCTACTTCCTGTCCCTATGGATTTGCCGATTCTGATCATTTCATACAAATTGAACCCTCTAAAAATGTGACGGACTTGTTTCACTTAGCATAATGTTTTCAAGGTTCCTCCATGCTGTAGCATTACTTTTCATTACCAAATGATATTTTGTTCCCTGGATGTACCCTACTTTATGTATCTGCTCACCAGCTGGTGGACATTTGAGTTATTTCTACCGTCCTCAGGGCCTCTGCAGCTTTGATTCAGGCCCTTGCCTCTCACAGACAGGCTTCCAGCAGGACTCTGGCCTGACCTATGAGGTCACACCCTACTTCTACGCAAGAGGGACATTTCAGGAATACAAAGCCAAACCTACCACACCAACCTCGGTGGCTTCCCCAGGCTTTAGGAGAGAAAAGCTCAGGCTCCCAGCTTGGCGTACAAGGCTCATGGAATTGAGACCCCCTCCAAAAAGTTCTAAGCCCCCAGCACCTCAGAATGCGTTCTGCTTTGGAAATAAAATTGTGGAGGTCATCACATTAGCAGAGGTCATTAGGGTGGCCCCTGATCCAACATAACTGGCATCCCTATAAAAGGGGAGATTTGGATATAGACAGACCTGTCCGAGGAAGACGGTGTGAAGACACACAGGGAGAAGATGGACATGTGACTAGAGTGAGGCATCAGTCCGCCAAGGAAGGCCCGGGTGGCGGGTGGCGAGCAAACACCAGCAGCTGGAGAGGCAAGGAGCGACCCCCCTCCTTCCGAGGGATCATGCCTGTGTTGGCTCTGCCCTCCAGAGGGTGAGACAATGCATTTCTCTCTTGTTCTCAGCCCCCCAGGCTAGGTACTTTGTGTCGGTAGCCCCAGGAAGGGAACACGCCCCGCTTGCTTTCCGCCTCCTGTGTCCTTCGTGCCCTGAATCATTTACTCTTACTGCTCAGAACGCTTCCTGCCCTTTCCGTGCTTCTGGGCCAGAAGCAGCGGGAGCATTAACGCGTTTGGGAGTCAGTTTCAGGGGCATGATGTGGCACCAGCTGTAGCTGGCCCTCCTGCAGAGTCATCAGTGTGGGTGCTGGGAAAGGCTGTCTCCCCTGGGCCAGCTTTTGGCCCCACTTGCCACACAAGAAAGGGCCCTGGGCCGGGAAGTCTTCCCCAGCAAGAGTCAGTGCTGCCTTACCATCTAGTGTGGAGATGTCTGTCTTGTTTCCGGCTCAAAGAAAGCGCCTTTGTCTTTGCTTGAAGCGTGCAGGTCCCATGGCGCCTGGCCAACCCCACTGTTGTGTCTGCCCTCCAAGGGGAGTGTGGGGGGGGGGCTGGGTCTTCTTCCTGCAGCACAGTGGGGGTGCACGTGGGCGAACGGCCGTGTGTCTGCTGTTAGAAACACCTGCTGGACGTGGGGGATCGCCGTGGGGGTCGTGTGCTCTGTCTCTCTCCATGTATGTAAAGCGTGTTGCATCCAGTGCGTGACTACATCGTATTCTTGGTGACTCCAATAGCAAGATGCAGAGGGCAGAGGTGTCGGGCCTACCTTCTCTGGCGGCTGGCATGGGGGCGGTCTTCCCTCTCCTCAATGATGTGGCATCGCCCCATGGGACTGGTGGCCGGTACCCGGTGATCTGCTCTAACAGTTTGGCTCAGTGAGCAGGGCTGCCAGGGAAATAGCGTGGCACAAGGACACGCGTGCACTTCTCAGCCTCCCCACCCAGCGCTGACCACCCTCCCGCCACATGGAGACAGAGGAGCTGTAGGTGGGCTCCTGGTAACAGGCAGGGCGGGCACAGTGCCTGAAGCAGGCGCGACAGGCAGGAGCCAGGAAGAACAGGGAAACTCTCCCCTGGCCTTGGGCACCCTCCTGCTCCCGTGTCATTTAGTGTCCTCTGGTTCCCCTTCAGCTTCTGCCTGTGTTTCCTTTCTCTGTAGTACCTTCGGACGATTTAATTTCTTTCTTCTTTTGGTAAGAATTTGTAATGATCACCTGTGAGAGCACCGGTTGATAGGAACTACGGTTGTATTACCAGCAAAGAAAAATGCTTGTGGGTGAATAAAACATATTCTGCCATGTTAAAGGTCCCGGTGAGATTTTGGTAGACATTGTGTTAAACCTACGGCTTAGTTTGGGCCACTGCATGTCTCTTCACTTATTCTACCTTGGTTTATTTATGTCTCCAGTTAGAGCAGGGAAAACACCACCACCATTACCAGACCCCTAGGTTCACCCACCTTCGTACTTGGCTTCTAGCCTTTTGTCAGGTTGGGGTGTAAGTACCAGGCTGATGATCACAGTGACGACAACTAGAAAGGTGGCCCTGGGATACATGCCCTTCGATAGGTGTTCAGTCAGTCACAGCTATACACGGAATAGTGACAACCAAGTTCTTACAGAGTGAGAGGTGGCTCATTCCCAGTGGTCCGCTGCTCCTGCCATTGCCATGGCGATGGCAAGCATCCTAAGGGCAGCTTCTCTTGCTAATGATAATAACAGCAGCTGCAGCACCAATAACGAACTTGAAGTTGCACCTCCCCAGCTACTGGCTCCATCTGTCCTCATGAGTTTAATGTAGGACATGGGCAGTCTCGTGAGCCGGCACACCCAAGTCACGTTGCTTTTGGTAGAAGTGAACGGGGGAGGATGCAGGGGGACACATAATAAGCTATGAGTAGGAGACAGAAACGGAGCCTTGGGCAAAACGGACAGTTATTCTCAGATGGAAAGAGGATCTGAGAAAGGGCGGCGAGGTTGCTGTTGGAGAGGCCTGTGCAGAGCCCGGGGCCTGGACTCAGAGCCCAGAAGTCAGGGCTAGACCCGATACTGCCCCTACCGTGGTGGCTGGTGTGCCACAGACAGCGTCTTGGTGTGCCCACACATGGCCAGTGGTGTCATCTGTCGTCGCTGTGGGTCTTTCGCAGGGTCACTTCCTTCCGAAGGCGAGTCTCTGTTTCACTAGCCTTGGCATCCGGAGCCCAGGTGTCGGTTGGCGAAAACCAAGGATGCGGAAGAGCACGCTCAGGGAGGGGGAACGCTGGACAGGGCGACGTGCCACCCACGTTGTCTCCAGGCCAAACAGCACAAGGAGATAGCGGCTGAGTCACTGGGGCGTCACTTTTTGGAGCAGGTCTGGCCTGCTAGGCATGTGGCCCCTGAGGATTCGCAAGTCCCTCGCCCCCGCCAAGGACCCGCACATGAGGTAGTCCATTCTCTCTGGAGGAGTCCATCCTCACGAAGACTTGGAACTGCACCTGACCGTGGAGAAAAGCCTGGGCATGCACGGCAGGGTGTGTGAAAGGCCTGCAGGAGGGTGCTCCCCCTGCTCCCGGAAACGGAGGAGCAGAAGACCGGTGCCTGCAGCATCCCAGAGAGGACGGGTTCAGACAGAGAGAGCCTGGTCTGAGGCGAGGTGACAGCGCCCCCATCCTGGGGTGAGCAGGCCCTGGGGGGAGGTCGCTGCCCACTGACGCTGCAGGCAATACGGCTCTTACTCCCAGAGGTGGGTCAAGAAATCTCAATGCACCCTGTGTTGTATTTATCAGGATGCTCAGGGTCCCTCCAGATGTTTTCATATTTGACAGCTGCTCAAGTAACCTCCTCCTTGAACATGGCAAGTGATGTCCTGGTGTGGACGGGGAACAAAGCCCAGAGAGCCAGGGTCCTCTTCCCCACTGGAGGAAGCTGGCTTAGCCAGCTTTTATATGTTTGCTGGATGGACTCTATGCTTCCCACCGATGGAAGGAAAGGAGTAAGGGTCCCCAAGTAAGGTCACATCCAGCAGAAAGGGATGGTCGGGCACTAGGCACAGGTGACCCCTTGGAGCTCAGTTAACAGAGGGGTGGGAGGAGAAGAGTTGAAATGGGCAGCCTTGTTTGGGGAGTTGAATAAGAAGCAAAGAGAGTGAACTAGAAAGTTTCCTGGAGGAAGCAGCAGGCTCAGATGCATTTCTCCAAAGTCAGGGGGATTGTTATCTCCCTGAGAAAACAATCCCCCTGACTTTGAAGGGGGAAGGTAGAAGGGTGAAGGACAGGCCAGATTCATTCTCTAATGATTAACATAAATAGGGCCTGCCGCCCGGTGACGCACCCTCCTGGTAATTGGCCTGATGATAGGATAGGCAAAGAAAACACAGGTAGGAGATACAGTCTGTGCCCAAACCAGCTGCTGTGCACCCACGGAGATGGCTGCGGGAGCCCAGCTTCCCCTGCAGGTGCTCACGGGGCTGGTGCTCCTCCTGGGTGCTGTGCCCTGGGCTAAGGGCGGGAAGATACTGGTGGTCCCCATGGAGGGCAGCCACTGGCTCAGCATGCGGAACGTCTTGCGGGAGCTCCATGCCCGGGGCCACCAAGCGGTGGTCCTTGCCCCGGAGGTGAATATGCACATCAAGGAGGAGGACTTTTTCACTCTGAAAACGTACACCACTCCGTTCACTCCGGGCGGATTTCGGTACCTCATGGTGACCCAGACTCAGGTGGCTTTTGAAAGAGTGCATTATCTAAGAACATTTTTTAAATCGGTGGAGATTTTGAACAATCTCACGCTTACCTTTCAAAAGTCTTGCGAGGGGCTGCTGCGTGACAAGGACCTGATCAGGCATCTGAATACAAGCGCCTTCGATGCGGTTCTAACGGATCCGGTGTACCCCTGCGGGGCGATGCTGGCTCAGTACCTGTCCCTTCCTGCTGTGTTTTTTCTGCGCAGCATCCCCTGTGACTTGGATTTTAAGGGCACGCATTGCCCACACCCTTCCTCATATATTCCTAAGTTATTAACAAGGTATTCGGACCACATGACGTTTCTGCAAAGGGTCAAGAACATGCTCTACTCTCTGGTCGTGAAGTACCCTTGCCACGTCACCTTTTCTCCATATGAGAAGCTGGCCTCCGAGTTTCTTCAGAGAGAAGTGTCGCTGGTGGATATTTTCAGCTATGCATCCATTTGGCTGTTCCGAGGAGACTTTGTGTTGGACTACCCTAGGCCAATCATGCCCAACATGGTCTTCATTGGGGGCATAAACTGTGCCAACAGGAAGCCATTATCCCAGGTCTGTATTCGTGCTGATATTCAATCGGTGTGTTCCACAGGACACATTTTATTTTTTAAACCAATCTTATCTTCTGATCTTTTCTGTGGCTTTCTACCTCTCATTCTCCCTCTCAGTCTTTGGTGAGAAAAATCGTTCACGTGGCTCCAGTTAGAGTGGTTCAGGTTTGCAACGGTCGTTAAGAGGCGAGGTTCTGAGACAGGGTTGACAAACAATGGCCGTGATTCAGCCAAGGTTGTCCTTTGGTAAAGGCACCGTCATTATGTCGTGCACCATTCATCAGCTGGGTAGGAGGGGTTGTCAGCCGGTGGAGCAGGGGTTTTGCTCGTGGGTGTTCATGGACCAACAAAGGAACGAGCGCATTGCACTTGTTGACAGGATCGTTTACAGTGGCCCTTTCTCCGAGTGTCGTCACACTGGATCACTGTTCACGAAGCTAGAAGGATGTAAAGCAGAATGCGAGCGGAGACAATGCAAGGGCTACGTGTTTACAGGGAAAGTAGGATGACTGAGTGGAATGAATGGGCAGTTCCCAGCAGTTGAGGGAATGGTTTCCTAAGAGGAGGAAGACAGAAGAGTGGACTCGCAGGGGAAGAAGACCGATCCTTTCATGGTTGCCGGGAGAGATAATTCTCCCTCCTGAAGCTCTCCGTGGTGTGGAGTTAGCAGGACTCAACCAGGCAGGTGCAGGGCTTCAGCTGAGGTGGCCACAGGCCTCCAGGCCTCAGGTTTTGCGGGAACGTGTGTCTCCCTGCCTGGGGTGCTCTCTGGGAAGGTACCAGTGACCCCACGGGGTTCTTGCTGCAGCAGGCTTGAGGGGGTCACATTTGCAACAGAGGAAACGCCTATTGTTTGTTCCCTGAAAGTCAGGGCATTTTAAAAGGGATTTTCAATTTTGAAAATTCTTAAAATAAAATGCTGTCAAGGAGGAACCTTCCACTTAGGAGCAGTAATCCAGGATATTATAAAAATTCAGTGCTGTGTTTACCCTCAGCTATTAGAACGAGCCGGAGCTGGTCAAGACCCATGATCTCTGAGTGCCCCGGTGTGCCAGGCTTTCACTGGAGCCAAAGGAAGACCTTCCTGCCTCCTGAACATGGGGGACTTACTTTACCCAGTGGTGTAGATACAGAATAAGATGCTCGTATTCTGTCCTCTTCAGAGTGGTACTTTTCAACTCTTACTTGGCTTATCTACCATGAAAGTTTGCACCCTTCTTCCTTCCCATCACGTCAAAACTCCTGACATCCTGTCTCCACCTGTTCCTGCCAATCCTCCCTCCAGCAAATGACTCCGGGGATGTCTTCGCTGGTGTGAGTTCCTTTGCCTGGCAAGCAAATGATCTCATTTTTTAAAAGCTCTGTTTTATTCTGATACTTGTTACAAGGTGGCTCTTTGATGTGGTTTTAACAGGCTCCCTGAGCCCCTATGGGACAGGTGGTGGTGGCTGAATCCTATGTTCCTGCTGTGTAGTTTGCATGTTATCTCATGGGGACTGGACATTAAGGGCACCAAACTCCTTTTATACAGGCTGCATTTTCAGTTGTTTTTGCACGTATGCTTCACCTGAGCCTTCCCTTGGAGGTGACCAGGGGATGGCACACTTTGTGATGGATTATCCCAAGGCAACGGTACCTCAAAAGGGTTTTTCTCTGGGGGTGTAGACTGGTCCAACCAAAAGCTATTCCCTCAGACGTGTGTGTGCTGCCTCACCCAATCAATATTCCAAGTGAAACCTGGCTTTTATCATCCTAATTTGATGAGACACAACCTTATAGAAATGCTTTTCAGCTTCCCATCAATCATAGTTGTAGAAGCAAGCTGGGTCAAGGCTAGGAATCTGATTTGCATGAATGTGTATTGCAGCCAACATTGTTTTATTACGTGACCTGAATATGTTCCTAATGTGATTAACCAACCATGTAACTGGAAGAACTACTTAAGTTTAGCCCACAGCCTTTGGAGGGAACATGTATATTCCTGCCTACACTGATTTCAGTTCAATGAAACTGACATCAACACTGCTGACTTTTGGATCTTTAAGAGAATAAATGTGGTTTTTTTTTAAAGCCACTAAGTTTGTGATAATTTGTTACAGCATCCACTGGAAACTCATACACCCACTTAACCATGTTTATCGGCTTTCCAGAAGGCTAGGTTTAACATGTTTAAATAATTGTAACCTTAAAGCACCAGCATGTACACAGAACTGAAACTTCAGCAGAGACCTTATTAATATATTCCTATATTTTACTACCACGTGCCAAGAAAAAAGAAGAAGAAGAAGAAGAAGAAGAAGAAGAAGAAGAAGAAGAAGAAGAAGAAGAAGAAGAAGTAGTAAACCTGTTCATCTCGGCAATACTAACTTCAAACCAAACTACCCGGCAGACATTTCAAATGAAATGGAAAGATAATGTTCAAGGTGCTGCTATGAACATTTTGCCTTAGAACACCATCTGCTTGATCAATAAAAGGGTATGTGAACATTTACAATAGTTTTAAAGAGAAACAACCAGAAGTCCCATTTGTGTGTTCCCAATAATAAGAACAAGTAGGCACTGGTTGGCATGAACTGTTTATAAACCGTTGAGCACAGTTATTCTGAAAGTAGAGCCGGCTTGTAATCTTCAAAAAAAAAAAACAAAAACATCCTGCTATTCCTCCTGATGTGCTTTAAGGGGACCCAGGGCTGGTATTACTTGGTGTTGATGCGCAACTGCTCTTTGCCATTTATTATGAGGGATTTTAACTCTCCATCTTCTTCCACTTCCACCCTTTCTTGGCCATTCTCAATGACCCTCTTGGTGGTGATGTTTTTGCCATTAATGATTTCGGTGGAAGTCGACACAGACTTGAAGTTCCCCATTCCACTGTTACCGCACGTCATGGAGAAGGAAGAAAGGCCCCCATTCCCCTGGGAAGTAAAGGAATTAAATCCTGTATCGAAAGAAGAAAACCCATCAAACACGGGAAATTCACCGAAGGTGGAGAAAAGGGATGAGGAGCCTCTGCTTCTGCTTCTCCGGGAGCTCCTCCGACCCCCCAAAATGTCCTCCAGCGGGTCTCTGAACAAATCAAATGAAAAAGGGTCCTGGCCGCCAAAAAACTCCCTGAAGACCTCAGCCGGGTCACGGAAGGTGAAGACACATTGGAAGGGGTCCTCGAAGGGCGCCCCGCCGCCCATGCCACCGTCCTGCACTCCCGCCTCGCCATATCGGTCGTAGACGTCCCGCTTCTGGGCGTCGGACAGCACCTCGTACGCCTGCGCCACTTGTTTGAACCGCCTCTCGGCCTCGTCCTTGTTCTCGGGGTTTTTGTCGGGGTGCCACTTGAGCGCCAGTTTGCGGTAGGCCTTCCTGATGGCGTCGGCGGAGGCCTGGCGGGGCACGCCCAGCACCTCGTAGTAGTCCACCATGTTGGCCGGCCAGCCACGGGCCACGGGCCACAGGCCACAAGCCACGGGCCACGGGCCACGGGCCACGGGCCCCCGAAACCAGCGAGCGCGGCGCGCGGGCGGGCAGTCCCACGCCGGGCCCAGCGCCTGGCCAGGCACCTGGGAGCCCAGCCACCTGGCGCACGCCCCTTGTGACGTACCTGCACCTCATTGGTTAGGAGCCATGCCCCACCCCTACGAGGTGCTCTGTGATGGGCCACCGAGGCCCCGCCCACCGCTGGCTCCTCCCACCTGGCCAGCAGGGGAGCTGTGCCGTCTCTGAATAGGGCACAATGACAGGCCCTTGGGCACTAGCTTGCGTGGGTCAGGGGTTCCAGTGGCGGCCAGCAAAACAAAGGGTCGCCGGTTTAATTCCCACTGCGAGCACGTTCCTGGGTTGCAGTTGGGGGGATGTGGGAGGCAGCTACACACATGGGTGTTTTTCTCCCTTTCTCCTCTCCTTCTCTCTAAAATATAAGTGAACAAGTCTTGTAAAAAAAGGAATTTAACGTGTGGAGAGTAATTGTCATAGAACTGGCTTTACTTCAGGCTTCCCCTTGGCCCGAGGTGCAGGTGGAGCGAAGGAGAGCCGTATGTTTGATCTAGGACATCAGTTCTCCCAACTGTTGGGCCTCGGGACCTGTTTGCTTTCGCTGGTGTACATTTACATGCTATCGTACATGGCCTTTTATGGAAAAAATTACTTTTCAAAAACAAGATGTAGTGCAAAGGGGCATCATTTTATTATTATTATTATTATTATTATTATTATTATTATTTTGCTTCTCACCAGCTTTGCCAAAGAGAACTGGATTCTTATACCTTCTTCTGCATCCCATCTATTGTATCACATGTCCTGAGGCCACTGGACGTGGGAGACTCTCCTGTGCACCAGGGAGCGAATGAGAGTGAAAAAAAAACATCCAATGTTATAATTATGGAAATAGTTTGCAAAATTCCCCTGAAAATTCTGGGGGGATTGCCCAGAGTGCCCTGGTGCGTCGCAATATCAAAATGATCAAAACTTGCTGGTTGCGTTTGTAGTGATGTGGCTACACTTGGGATGCAGAGATTATTTCCACTAAAACTGTTGTTTGATGTGCACGGTTTTATTTTTGGCATTTCTGGACTTTTGTTATCTCATTCTCTCTCTGACCCTTTATTCTGTTTTGATGATGAGGCAACACCAATTAAAGACACTTAGTACTAAGAGGAAAATGATTAACCCGTGAACTCTCTAACATTTCCTCGTAAACAGCAGTAGATGCAAAAGGTTGTATGGGCTGTGTCACCAGAACAAACTGCTAACTTTGTGTCACCTTGAGATGCTGGATATAAAGCCCTGGAACTGGCTCCTGGTAAGCACGCAATGAACAAAAATAGGAAGCTGCTTAGGAGGCAAGTCCACTTGAACAAAGCAACATGGGGAATTGCAAAGCATGTCTGTGGAAGAGCAAGAGATCTGGAGTGGCTGGGCGGAAAGAGGCAGGGGGCTTAAGAGGAGGAATGAGTCTGGGTAGGTGGGCTGGGCCCACCCCCAGCTCTGAAGGCAAGCTGAGGGGTCTGACCTTTGTTCTGGGCCCCCAGGAGCTGTTGACCAAGGGTTCAGGTGTGGTGGTGGGTGGTGGGGCCACGCAGGGATGGCTGATCCTGGAGTCAGAAGGCATAGGCAGTGGTTGGGAACATTGGCAGCTGAAGTCCTCACGCAGGACAGTGGCAGCTGGGTCTGAGAGACAGTGGTAGGATCACCTGGATTCAGTACTTCCTGGCTTGGATATGGGACCTAGAGCGAAGGGGAAAGGGAAATCATATCTACACAGAAACATGAACTGAGTGCTTAAGGTTAGAAAAATCATTGACTGACACCTAAATGACAGAGTGACTTCCAAGCTGGCACAAAGACCCTGCTTGTAAGAAATAGAGACAGATAAATAGGTGTACACAAGTCGCTGAGGCAGATAGGCAAACTGGTAAAGAATACAGGGCAGAATAAAGCCGTGCTACAGAGATTCAGGGATGACTGCTGTGTTTCCCTAGGAAGGTCTCATCGGTTATCCAGAGGGCAGTAGAATTGTTTATGCAGCTTCTTTACTTCAGGAGCATCAACAAACAGCTCCAGTCTGGTCCCATCACAGGAGCTAGGAGGGGTTAGAATGTGAGGCCTCTCAACTACTGGCTTCAGCTTAAAAAAGAAATCACCTTCCAATGGGTTCCAGGAACCGTCTTATAGACAATCTCACTCTGCAGTTGCCGCCACCTCCCCATACCCCCACAGTCCCACCTGAGCCCATCTCACCTGCTCTGTAACTGCCTGGTGGTTTGTCCCCAGAGCCCTCCTGATGGGCACAAGCTACTTCTAACTTGGTTTTCCGGCACCAGTTCCTAGCATAACATGAGTAGGGCCCACGTTCCGCGTATGTATTCACTGAATGGGAAGATTACTAATGGACTCAGCCTGTCAGTCTCCTCAGGTTTTATGGTGGAAGCTTTACTGGATTGCATAGCAGTGGTTCTTGGTCTTAATTCTTGAGAGTGAATGTGGATTGCCTGCTATTTATAGTAGTAGACAGCACACTCCTGTCATGGGTAGAGCTGGGACTGAAACCCTCTAGGTGCACAGATGCCCCCAAAAGTTCTGAGGTGCCGTGTGATGCAAGGAAGTCATCAAATCACCACCGTGTTTACAACCTCTGATTCTGTGTAATCTACAAATGAACTCTCATGACACTCATGGACTCTCATGAGACTTCAGGAGAATTATTGTCCTTAATCTTAAAACTGGAGTAGGAATTTCAGAATTCCAACCTCTGATTCCAACCTCTGATTCTGTGTAATCTACAAATGAACTCTCATGACACTCATGGACTCTCATGAGACTTCAGGAGAATTATTGTCTTTAATCTTAAAACTGGAGTAGGAATTTCAGAATTGCAGATAAGGGCACACCAGCGACCCAAAAACAACTTCTGCCCCTTTCCCCCACACCCAGCATCTTGGTCCCGGAGAACGGAGGGTGCTGGGGGTTGCGGAGGAGCCTCAGGGTGCAGGTGCCTGTGGGCACACGCGTGTGCACTCATCTATAAAGCACATGCAAAACTGGGGGTTTGTGGTGGAGGAAGGGAGGTGGCACAAGGAAAAGGGACACTAAGTACGTACTACTCTAAATATCCAGAGTGAGAGGGGCCCTGTGAATATGTCCCACAGACACCAGTGCTTTCAAGTCAGCCATTTCTCCATGACCTCCCTCCAACAGGTCCCCCAGGTATGAGCGGCCACTGTGGTTCATGGTCAAATGTAGGGGTTGGTGCTTTCACCTTTGGGTTGTGCAGAACAGCAATGGGTCCCAAAGGAGACACTCCATTCCATCTGTACTCTAGTTTGCCCTTTCTGAGGAAGGGCACTTCTGTTAGGCAACCTTCACCCTCTTTGTTGGGGTGCCAGCTGGAGCTGGACACTGCTGTGTGGGCACATTCTCCTTGGTTCCAAAGTCCTGCCCTCTGCCTCCTCTCCATTCGTGTCAAAGGTAATGTCTTTGGGGAACATCACCTCTGAGGCCTGGCTGGTAGGTTTCCATTGTGACTTTATGCCCATTATCTGGATACTGCTCAAGGCCAGTGGGAATTATATACAAGAGCAGGGTCTTGAGACCCAGGCCTAGAGATGGACAGTCACAGCCTGGGTCTCAGCTCTGCCACTTGGTGAATGTGGGCTGCTGGCAAATCACTTTGCCTGTCTGAGCCTCAGCACCATTGTCTGTGAAATGGGAGCAATGGTGCCTGCCTTTCCAGGATAAATCCCAGGGACTCCAGAAGGTGTGTGGGAAAGTGCTTGGCACCACACCCTGGGCACATGGTACATCCTTCAGCAGGGCCATAAGAATTTCTCAGTGCCTTCCTTTTCCTGGCCCTTGCACCTGTGTGACAAGTATAATTAAAGCATTGTTTCATTACCGAGTTTAGTCTATTGTCCACAGAAATCTCACTGCCTCTCTGATGGATGCAGATCTGTCCTGCAAAGGGCCTTCTGTGCACGGCTCTGAGGGGGTTCCCTCCATTCTCTCTCCCGTCAGCGCTTGGTTCCTTCTTAGACTTTTTCAGAGCCTCTGACAGGCCTGTTTCCCTGTTTCAATGGTCTGTCTGTCTCCTCTGATGGAGGATGAGTTAGTTCTGGGGAGGCAAGAGACCCGTCTGTGGTGGTCTCTGCTGGAGCCTCCAGGCCCAGCTCCGTGCTGGGCTCAATCAATATTTGTTGGGTGAATGAATCAAAGATGATTGGGCTGCAGAGAAGGACATTGGTAAAGGTTTCCATGGGCCAAAGTGGGCTTGCAATACCATATTCTTTTCTTTCTAAAAGGCATGGTCGGCTTTCTCTTTCATTCCTGGAAAGGTCTAATTTTCACCACCCCACCCCCTTTCCCTTTCAGGCCGTCTCCCCTGGGTCTGTGCAAGTACTAATTTAAAGGGGTAAAAGGTGTTAGAGATGATTGGCCCGCTCTGCTCACTTAAGAATGTGACCTGAGTGGCTGGTAAAGAGTTCCCGCCCCTTAAACCCGTGGTCGACCTTTTTATTTCTAGAAGTAACCCTTTTGCTGCCTTTAGTTGAGGACAGCTGTGGTCCTCATACTCCATTAAACATTAACTGGGTGTATCGATCAGTTGTTGGGAAACTACGTGGTCCAGGACCAACCTCTGGCAGATGGAAATCTTGGTAGCAAAGGCAGGTGGCAGGCACTATGATGGCGGGGTCCCAGGGCCCATGTCACTTTGTCCTGGGCCTGCTGCTGTGCACCCTCGGCCCGGCGGTGTGCCAGGGCGGGAAGCTGCTGCTGGTGCCTATGGATGGCAGCCACTGGCTAAGCTTGAGTGGGGTCATCCAGCAGTTGCAGCGGAGGGGACATGACATCGTGGTCTTGGCGCCGGAGGCCTCGATGCACATCACAGAAGGGGCGTCTTACACCTTGAAGAGGTACCCCGTGCCGTTCCGGAGGGAGGACCTGGAAATGTCTTTCACCAGCCTTGGGCACAATGTGTTTGAGAGGCAGTCCTTCCTGCATCGCCTGGTCAAAACGTACAGGAAAGTGAAGAAGGACTCGGCTCTGCTTCTCTCTGGGTGCTCGCATCTCCTGCACAACAGGGAGCTGATGGGCTCCCTGGCTGCAGGTGGCTTTGATGCTGTGCTGACAGACCCCTTCCTTCCATGTGGCCCCATCGTGGCCGAGTACCTGGCTCTGCCTTCCGTGTTCTTCTTGTACACCCTGCCGTGCGGCCTGCATTATCAGGGTGCCCAGTGCCCCAGCCCACTGTCCTACGTGCCCAGGGCTCTGTCACTGAACTCAGACCGCATGACTTTCCTGCAGCGGGTGAAGAACATGCTTATTGCCTTGTCCGAGAACTTTCTGTGCAATGTGGTGTATTCCCCATATGGGCCGCTTGCCTCGGAAGTCCTTCAGAAAGACGTGACTGTCCAGGACCTTCTGAGCTCGGCATCTGTCTGGCTTCTCAGAGGTGACTTTGTGAAGGACTACCCCAGGCCCATCATGCCCAACATGGTTTTTGTTGGTGGAATCAACTGTGCTGACCAGAAGCCATTGTCCCAGGTGTGCAACTTGAGTGGGGGCTTCACAGACCTGCACTTCGGAGAGGTGACCGGCCATGGATGTCACCTGGATGTGCATGCCTGGTTTCAAATGTCCTCTGTGTTAACTCCTACCTTGCGAGTGTCCAGGGCCAGTTGGAACTTACCTGTGTCTGGAGTCATCTCCTGGGTTGCTCCTGTAGTCCTGAGACGTTAGGAAAGCCTACTTCGGGCAGTTCATCCTGTGGGCCCCAGGGGATAGCCCTCAATGAGAGGCAATAGGGGTTGAACGCAATTTTTGCAGAGCACTGGGTTCTGTTTGGTTTTGTTTCCAGGGAACAGAAACGTGCAGGATGTCCCTTGCCTTTGATTGGGTCAGGCATGCGAGATTCAAGATTGCCGAAATAAGTTTTTGACACTTGTAGATCCCAGTAGGGAAAGTTGACTTTAGGTTCCTCATTAAACCGCCAGTTTCTAGATATTCCAGCTTCCTAAGTCGAATCCTAACATTTTATCTTCTCTGATAAGGAAATAATAACCAGACAGCCAGGTTCTGACAATGGGCGGAAAAGTCACAAGTCTTATTCTCTGTGGTGCTCGTCTGTTCATTTTTCCTCTATGGATTTTGAGGTCAGCAAAAAGGAGCATGCACACCTGGAGGGGTGGAGGAGAACAGTAGGAGAGGTCCCCCCAGAAGGTGGGTGGGGGAGGGTTCTCGGGGAGGTGGCCTCTCATGGGCTTTCATTCGCTTATTCTTCACAAATATCAGCTAGTTTCTAGTTCTCTTCATATTTGTTCTATTCTTAGTCGTTTTTTCTTAAGTGTCCTACGTATTTTTTGCGTCACTACTTTAGAAGTGGTATTTTTTTCCATTTCTGCCTCAAGCTGGTTATGCACTCACTATTCAGCTGTTTTAGCCAAATATTGATTTTCACCATTAAAAACAAGGAATGTAGCATGCAGTCATTTGCCAAAAAAGAAGTTTTAAGTTTTTCTGTTCAAAATTCTGTGCCAACTATTAGTCGTATTGAATTAACTAGAATCTCTAAAAATTATTGAGTAAATTTGGCAATAGCAAGGATTGTTTGCTTCCAATTTTAATAGAAATCATTTTTCATTTCACCACTTAGCCTTGTGTTTACCATTATTTATTTTTGGCAATTGGCCTGTATTTATTTAGATGATTTTTTTAAACTTTAGGATGATTAATGGAAGAGTCTGTTGAAATTTATCAATTGCACTTTTAAATTATATTTTAATTATTATTTGTTAATGTACTTACCCCTATAAAGTTGTCTAAATGGTGAATTGTATTGACTAGCTGCTTTCCCTGGTGCAAACTTAGATGTGAGAATGTCATTGTATTGTAAATCGTACCTGACAGTAAGCCTTTTTGCCCTATTTAATGCTTTATTTGGAATCCTACTTTTTTAATATATCACCATTCCCACATCATTCTTGTTTACATCTCCCTAGTTCCTCACTCTTTAGTTCCCCTTTGTCTTCAAGCTTTTTTCTTCTCTTTTTTGATAATAAAAAAAAAGAAAAACACAGAGATGATATTTTTAAATTGGTCAACCAGGTTCCTTTAATGGGTGAATTTTGGCGGTTCACACTTCATTAAGAATTGGTAGAGTTGATTATAATTCTTCCAGTTGATGTCTTTTTATTTTACTTTGTCATTTTCCCCGTCTCCTGATTTTTGCAGGTTTGTTGAGTTGCTACTTATTTTCATTTTCCCCCTTTGCTATTTAAAGAATGTTACTTGTCAACTGATGGTCATTGGCACACGTTCAGTGCCAACCGGAACCCCAAGTTTGGGGTGTGGTGGAGAAGTAAACTTTGTTCAATGCGAACAGCTCAGTTGTGCAGCTTGGCTGAGGAGCAGCTCAGTAGTTGACAGCTCAGTTATAAAACAGGGCTGTGAGGAGGGTCTCAGGCGAGGCCCCTCTCCAGCCAGACAGCTCTACTCTGCTCCACTCCGCCCCGCCCTGTCCCCCTGCTCTGCCCTGCTGTGGTGAAAACTCTTCGGGAGAAATGCAGCCTGCATCTTTCAGTCTTTGGGGGGAGGTTCATCCTCACGCAAATGAGGAATCCAAATCCTCACAGTGCGAGTGGTCCAAAAAGCAGTGTCCTGAGTGGTCATAATGGAGAGCCTCCCTGATTGGTTGGTGAAGATCTTGATGGGGAGGGGCAGGAATAGAGGAGTAGAGCAGCTCTATTTGGATGGGGAAGCCTGGGTCCTCTTGGTTGAAATAGGATTCCAGGAGCTCCTCTCTAAGGGTTGGCTCAGACCGCAAGAACACTGTGCAGGCAGGCAGTTCAGTATGGGAGGCAGGCAGCTTAGGGCAGGCTTCTTCCTGAAGCCATGTTTGCATGAGAAGTCCCTGTTTAGAAACAACTGCTAGGCTCTTTGTAAATTGGAGCTCCAATTAGCCACCAGGAGTTCTTCTTAGTAGGTATCATCTTTCTTGGGGGTCAACATACGGTGTACCTCCATCCCCCTGCTGGAGAATGTCTTATTCCCAATGCTGTTAGTGAAAGTCCTGAGCTTCAAGAGAAAAGATAAAATCTTTATTTGATAAAGAGACTCCACAGCCTGGCATTGGCCATACCTTGGGGATGCCTGTAAGACAAAAATGGTAGAACAGCATGGAGAGCAAAGGAGTGGCACTCAAGAATCCCATGCTGTCCTTCCCCTGTCCGAGTGAGGGACCATCTCTGTGGACATGTAGAGATTCAGAGGTGAAATTCATCCATATATATTGGATGCAGGGAAAATAGCCCAACAGAAGATCAGAAAGAAAAGAGACTTGAAAATGGTGAGGAGAAGAAAGACTGGTGACCAGGGAAGCTGGCCGTACGTGCAGGTGACTCTGAATACGTATGATAAAGCGACATGCTTCCAACATGCTAAGTGCTTAATAAGGGTTCTTGAAAAACTAAAGGCATTTGGGAAGGGAAAAAAGGCAATAAAAGCCTGGAACTAAAATGACTAAACTCTCAGTAAAAAGTAAGGAACTATGTTAAAGGCCTCACTGGAACTATGTTGAAGTGCTGTAACTTCAGAAGTGGTTTCATTTCTTTGGGAGGTGATGAGGTGGGAGAACCGAGGGTTACTTTCAGCTAATGAACACATTGCTCCACTCTTTGGCCTTCCCAGAGCCTGCGAGGTGGCAGCAAGGTTTAGGGGAAGTTTTGCCAATCAGGGAAGGGCTGGTTGGCACCATAACCAACTCCCACAGAGCTGGTCCAGGACAGGCCTGCCTGTGGTAACGCGATCTTCGTAGTTTGCCTTCGAGATCTGCAGGAGCAGTTCTGTGCCTGTTGGACCTGTCAAGTGAGTTCCCTGGCTTCATGTTTTCCTGTACTATTCTATTTTTTTAAACATCAGGGTGTGGTTGCTTCTTGTGCACCCCCAATTGGATACCTGGCCCGCAACCCAGGCTGATGTGCCTTGACTGGGAAGTGAACTAGTAACCTGTTGGTTCACAGGCCAGCCAGGGCTCCTGTTGTTAACATCTCTCGGTCTATTCTGCATCCACCAACAGCATTTTGCTTTTGAAGGTTCATGTGGAACCAGCAAAGAAAGAGTCAAATACTCTCCTGCATGTTCCTCTTGTAGGCAAGTGCGTTCACACGCTTTGGAAAGCTGCTCTCCAGGAAAGCTAGCACAGCGGAAGGCTGGTTGATGGGGTGGCAGCAGAGTTGGCACCTACGCGCTGGCATTGCTCACGTGACTGGCTGTCCTCCACCGGAGGTCGCCCCTTCCCTGGGAGCCTGGTCCTTAACCCTCTGTAGCCTTGTGCTTGAACGCTATTCACTCTTTCTGCAAAGAATGTTGCAGAAGCCTTGAAGAGCGATGCAGGCCTTTATTAGAGGCTTTCTTAGAGGAGGTACGCAGGGTTTTAGGGTCAGTAGGAAGTTCTCTGAAACGCTCTCGGACCAGCATTCCTCTCCCCCGGTAGGTCCCATTCACAGCTAAAGGCTGACTCCTCTCGCCCTGGTGCCCACCCAGCTCCCCTTCCCACCTTCTTCCGCACTGCCCTCTGCCTCTCCTGCCCCTCTCCTGAGGCCTGCTGTCTCCCCAACACCTTCCCGGCTGCCCACAGCCCCGGGCACGTGGGCCTGGCCTCGTCTCTGATTGTTCCCCTTTGGGGACGTTCGCACCTTATCTGGACTCGGCCCCTCAGCCCAGGAGCGAGCTCAGCACTGAAGCTCAGTGAGCCAGAAGCTTCTCTCCTTCGGGAGGGCGTAAGGTGGGCAGGTTGCTGTGACGCACCCTCATACCGTGTCTCTTCCCCTGCCCCCCACATGCCTCGCATCACATTCTGATTTTTTAAACCGTCACCCGAGGATAATTTGTTTTAATTAAAATTGAATTTTAATTTATTTTTAAAGTATACTTTACTGATTACACTGTTACAATTGTCCCAATTTATTTTTCCTTTGCTCCCCTCCACTGAGGCCTCCACCTCCTCCTGAGATCTCACCCCCCCTCCTTCACGTCCATGGGGTGTGCGTATGTCCCCAGATGTCACCCTTTCCTGTATTATTAACTTTCCCCTGTCTATCTTGTACCTGCCAATCCCCGCACCACTTCTCCCTCCCAGCGGACAACCCTCCCAATGATCCCCATACCTATGATTCTGATTCTATTCTGGTTGTTTGCTTAGTTTGTTTTTATTTTTATTTTTTAGGTTCTGTTGTTGATAGTTGTGAGTTTGTCGTCATTTTAATGTTCATAATTTTGATCCTCTTTTTCTTAAGTAGGTCCCTTTAACATTTCATGTTACAATGGCTTGGTGATGATGAACTCCGTTAGGTTTACCTTGTTTGGGAAGCACGTTATCTGCCCTTTTCTGTCATTCTGAATGACAGCCTTGCTGGAGAGAGTCCTCGTGGTCGTGGGTCCGTGCTTTCCATCACTTTGACTACTTCTTGCCAGCCCCTTCTTGCCTGCAAGGTTTCTTTTGAGAAATCAACTGGTAGTCTAATAAGAAGCCCTTTGTAGATAACTCTCTTCTTTTCTCTTGCCGATTTTAAGATTCTCCCTTTAGGTTTAATCTTCAGCATTATTTTTTCACACCAGTTTTCAATGCCTTGCTCTTCCTCTTCTCCTTCTGGCACCCCTATGATTCGAAAGTTGGCACGTTTAACGCTGTTCCAGAGTTTCCTAGACCTTTCCTCCTTTTCTTCAATTCCTGTTTCTTCATTTTGTACTGATTGACTATTTTTTCCTTATGTTCCAAATTATCGATTTGGCTGTCTCCTCATTGCTTACTTCTCCCACAGGAGCCTTGATCTGTTTCCTACTTGGGCCACACTTTTCTGTCTCCCACCCTTGACAGGCTCCTGTGTCTGCCTCTGTGTCTTAGATAGAGCTGTCACACCTGTTACATTGTAAGGGGTGGAGCCTTAGGTATTCATCAGTGCAAGGGCGACCTGTTTCACTACCTTGTAGTGTTGTATGGTGGGGGAGGGTCTGAGAGGCGACAGTACTGCTTACCCAGCACTCACCCCTTTTCCAGGCACTTCTTCTGCTTCCCGTGTGGGACTGGCACCCCTCTAGCTGTTGCCCTGGCTGGGGTTCCCAGAATGGGTGGGTCTGTGGATGGTCCAGGACCGTGGGGGCCTCTAAACACATGGATTCTGCTGAGAGACCAGCAGTTTCTTCCTCTGCCCCCCGCCCACACTGGTTTTCACAGTCAGAAGCAATGAGGTTTTATTTTCCTGGGCATTAGAACCATGAGCTGTGAGGTCTGGTCTGGTGCTAGGAGCAATCCCCAGGTGTCCCTACTTTTTATTAATGTGTGACTGTACTTTGTGCCAGCCAGTCACAGCCACCCTCCCACTGCAGCTGCTGTGCCACCAAACCGTGTCCTCTCTGTCCTGGCTCTGCCCCTCCTACCCATCCGGACAAGTATTTCTTCTTTGTATCTTTGTTTGTTGGACATCCTCGATTTTCTGGAATTTCTGGTTGTCTCTAGTTTTGAGATAGAGGTATTCCTTCTTAGTTGTGGAGGGAAATGCAACATGCCTACCTACATCTTGGCCAGAAGTCTCCGGGGATATGTTTGTTTGTTTGTTTTCAATCAATTTTAGAGAGAGGAAGGAAGAAAGAGAGGGAAAGGGATGGGGAGAGGGAGAGAGAGACATTGATGTGTGAGGGAGAGACATCAGTGTGAAAGAGAAATGTCATTGGTTGTCTCTTGCATGCAGCCCAATGGAAATGGAACCTGCAACCTGATGGCAAATGGGATGAGGCTCCAACCAATCAATGCTCCAACCACCCAGCACCCAGCCAGGGCTCAGTCACATTCTTTCCTGTTCTTGTTGTATGACATCCATCCCATTAAATCACATCCATTAAATCACAATCACAGAGTCCTAGCTTAACGTAGTCAGTCACCCAATGAATGGGAGAAAAACTAACTGGAACCTTCTCTTCTGGCTCTAGGAATTTGAAGCCTATTTTAATGCCTCCGGAGAACACGGGATTGTGGTTTTCTCTTTGGGCTCAATGGTCTCGGAGATTCCAGAGAAGAGAGCTATGGAAATTGCTGACGCTTTGGGCAAAATACCTCAGACGGTAAGCAGATTCTATACTTATCTATTGCTCTAGTGTCGCAAGAGCTCCAACCCCAAATTTCTAATTCTGAATTGGTTCTATCAGTTGGACTTTAGACTTGGGGTCCCTGCCACTTCCCAGTTATTCACCCCACGCTCCTTTTGCAGTTCCACCCTTAACTACTCTGTTACGCTGTGGGGCACTTCTCCTGGAGGGCTTGTCTTCTTCTGAGAGACTCAACAGTGTGTTAAAGAGAACTTATTTTTAAAATAACATAAAATATAAAATAAGATATTGTTTCTTCAAATTAGGTAGGACCCTTTCCCCAGAAAGCTGTTGGTTAGGACAATGGTATATAATTATAGTTCTGTACTTTCTCATTTTATTAAGTAGACTTTCATTTGAAGTGCAGAAAAGTATAAAACTCATAAGTGTGTAGCTTGGTACATTTTTACAAATTCACAAGATGTCACCAGGGCCTTCTTAGTCGCTATACGCCCCTCCCACAAATGAGGTTATGTCTATTCAGAAGATTCCAGGTGATTTAAAAAAAAAATCACATTATGTTCTTGAAACCCTCTTCTTATCTGTTAGGTCCTGTGGCGGTACACCGGAGCCCCACCGCCGAATCTCCAGAAGAATACCATCCTTGTCAAGTGGCTACCCCAAAACGATCTGCTCGGTACGTGGAGAGGATTTGACGTGTAGGTCAAACCAAGATCAAATTAAAAAAGTGGTTGAGGCACGGCCAGTCTAAAGGATTATCTGGCTGAAAAATGCTAGGGCCAACATATCCCACCTTGCTTTTCACCGGGGACAGGGGCATCTCCACCACATCCCTCCCTCTTTGACCCCCAGGTCACCCGAAGACGCGGGCCTTTATCACACATGCCGGCTCCCATGGTGTCTACGAAGGAATATGCAACGGGGTTCCGATGGTGATGCTGCCCTTGTTTGGGGACCAGATGGACAATGCAAAGCGCATAGAGACCCGTGGAGGAGGCGTGACCTTGAACGTCCTGGAGATGACTTCCGAAGATTTAGCAAATGCCCTCAAAACTGTCATCAATGACAAAAGGTAGGAGAGACGGTAGAGAGGAATAACACTACTTGCGTTCTGCCCACTGCCCTCACAGTAACTAGTCAAGCAAATGCATTAACACCTATCCGGTTGTGAACCTCCATGTCGCCCACAGTCTACGCATGGGCTGTCCCTACGTAAAATAAAGGTAAACGGAGAAAAAGTTAAGCAGCAGACTATGCAACCAGGCCATAACAGGTGCTTGATGAATATTGAATGGATTCATGGGAGTCCAAGGAAATCTACCTTGTTTAAGAGAAGACATAAAAGGCAGATGTTTTCCATGGCCAAACAGTAACATGACAATGTAATAATATGTCCAAGGGCAGCAAGGATCATCACTGCTCCTGGATGGAAGGAATTTTTCCCTCTTTCTTCTCTCTTTTCTTTGCCCTTCGCTCCCCTACCCCTGCTCTTTCCTGCTCTTTCCTCTAGTGTGTGGATACTAAGCGTTGGGAAAACCATGCTGCCTGGGTTTGGGTGTCCCGATTCGGCTGTCGGCACTTTGCCAGATAACCAGGGACCCCTCTACCTTAGCGGGCTGCGCAGTTGCAGGCTCACGCAAAGGTTCGGTCCACTGAGTCGATTGTCCTGGAAATGGCACTTGGAAATGGCTTTTACTTTGATTAGATGTGCTTTGCTACGAGTTAGAATGAGCCGTCATTCATAATTTCTAATATGACCTTTGTCTATATGTCTTTATCTTACTAGAGAATATAATTTAATTTCCTCCAAGAATATTACTATAAAAAGAAATAGAAGAAATGTAGCAAGTACATTTCACAGGATGTAAAGATGACAATTTTTGGCTTCCAGTTTTTCTCTTTCTCTTTCTTTCTCCTGCCTTCCTTTCTTTCTCCCCTCTCTCCCTCCCTTCCTTCCTTCCTGGAGATAAAGAACACTGTGTGTGTGTGTGTGTGTGTGTGTGTGTGCACGCTCATTCTTTACTACTTGTAACAGACAGATTTCTCTACGGGGTGTGGAGAAATCTGGGGGCCTGTCTCCCTGGAAACAAGCATGCAGCATAGGGGAAGGGGAACTCCCTGCCACCTGGGTTCCCAGCACTCATCTAAACTGTCTCTGTGCAGCTACAAGGAGAACATCATGCACCTCTCCAACCTGCACAAGGACCGCCCCATCGAGCCGCTGGACCTGGCCGTGTTCTGGGTGGAGTTCGTGATGCGGCACAAGGGGGCGCCGCACCTGCGCCCCGCGGCCCACAACCTCACCTGGTACCAGTACCACTCTTTGGACGTGATCGGCTTCCTTTTGGCCATTGTGCTGGGGGTGGTCTTCATTGTCTACAAATGTTGTGCCTTTGGCTACAGCAAATGTGTTGGGAAAAAACAGCAAGTTAAGAAATCTCAGAAATCCAAGGCGCACTGAGGAGCTGGGTGGGAAAGATGGCGACCAAGTCTGCAGAGTGTGTTAACGTCGCGGTATGCTTTTTGAAGAAATACTTCGCTGTATTCCGTTTTTAAAACCGAAATCATTTAATTGGTAATCATACCTGTAAGTAGAAATATTTGAAAATGGTTTCTGCCCCTTCTGGTACCTTTGATTGGGACAGTAATGATCTGCCAAGAGGTCTGGACAGGTGCCCCCTCCATGTGGCATTACTGCCCTTACTCAGAGAGGGACCTGCGCAGAAGCCAAGGCTGCTGTCGGGGTCCCCCTGGGAAGGTGTCAGGGCATGGAGACCTGCGCAGGCCAGGCCAAGTCTGTAAGACCTGACTGGAAAACCAGGAAAGCTGGGTGCATACAGGCCCCGGTGGGAATCTGGCCTTGAGAACATTCTATATGTTCTTTGAAGTCTGCCCTATGACCTCAGCTTCCTTGATTGTGTATTGCACCAGCAGTAGATATTAAACCTTAACCCACATGTAACCTCTCTAAAATTCTATGGGCCACCTGGAGTTCTTGATGGCACTTCATCTAACAGACCGTAGCCTGAAGCAGATCATCGCATTCCTTCCATTGTAATCTAAACTTAACAGCTCCCTTTCTATAGAATATCCTTAGGTGGTGATGATTTATGGTGTGTATGTGCATCCTCAACCTTGTGTACTCAATAAAAACCTTTGGAGGATGGCAATCAATGCATTTGTGTATCAGACACTTGCTGGCCTTCTCTCCCCTAGAACAAGTTGCCTGGGAAGCATTCGTTCCATCCATGGCACCAAGGGATCTCTGCAGGTCAGGAGTTCCCCGTAGGCTGTCCCACCATAGATGACGCTCTGACAGCTTCTGGCCTCTATAGACTGTTGTGACCAATTCCTTCAGTAAGAATGGCAGGTCCTAATTTATTTACATGCTTCCCAGATGCCACTTGGTGTGTTTAAAGGAAACATGTATTTCTTTAAGGCCTAGTACCTCGTACTTGAAATGAATGAAGGCCCCAGAATCCTTTGAGAACAGTGTCTGATATTTCTTTCTTTGGGGGAGAAGAATGACACCTAGCATTGATGGGGAGCATGTTCGGGAGGAGATCCATTGCTTGTGCCCAAAGCATCTGAATTTGATGAAAGTCCAAAGTATATTTTTCTCTGGTGTACATTTCCTACAATTAAAAAGATACCAATAAATTTATAGAAGTTCTATTTCTTAGGTGTTCTCTTCACTGGTGTTGCATTTGTTTATTGGTAACTTACATGTTCTAATTACAAAAGTAATGCATCCTGGTGACAGGAATTTTGAAAAATACAGACGTGTACACATGCACACAAGAAAATAAAAACTGCCTGTTGCTGTGTTCCTGAGAGATAACTGCAGTGGCTGTTTTGGAAAACGTGCAGAAAGTCCTGCAGCTGTGTGGGACATTTCCAACGTGGTCTAACGCCCTCTCTTCACACTATTGTGAATGCTTACTGGATAAACACTCCCTTGATTTTAGTGACCAAGAATTATTCTGGTGCCTGGATTTACCAGGATGTATTTAATCATCACTTCTGGGTGGATCCACTTTTCTTTTCTTAAACAAGCAAACAAACAAACAAAAAACCCCTCAGTCTTCGCACATATTCCTGTTTCGTGGGAAAGAGCTTTACAACAAATCAGTGGTTGTTGCAGTTTGGATCCCTTCATGGTGAGGATTCACGGGCAAGAGGTGTTTTGGGGAATTGAAGGCACCTTTGGCATGGGCATGCAGAGTGGGACGTGAGGGCCACCAAGAAGCTGGCTCTAGCCCTGGCTAGTGGCACAGGTGATAAGGCACAGGCCTGCGAACCGAAAGGTCGCTGGTTCGATTCCCAGCCAGGGCACACAACCAGGTTGCAAGCCAGGTCTCCAGCCAGGTCCGTAGCTGGAGGCAGGTGAAAGGCAACCGTACATGGATGTCTTTCTCCCACTCTGCTTCTCTCTGATAATAATAAATAAAATCTTAAAAAAAGAGAAGGTGGCTCTCCTGTGGGTGAAGGAGCTGAATCACCCTTCTGGTGGACGCCGGGTTCCAGTGCAGAAAATGCACCAAACTTATCCCACCAAGCAGCCAGGCCCTCGGGTAGTTGAGCGCCCGCCCGTCAGTAGTTGGCTGCTCCCAAGTGGTTATTAATTTCCAGCACTTCCACTCAGCAGGGGCTCTGGGAGCCAGAGGGCGCCCTGGGAGAGGGAGAGGAGGGCAGCAAGGTTGGAGGGTGGCCGGTGCACTAAAGAGAAAGGGACACGGCATCTGGGACACTGCTGCTTTCCTTTGCAAATGGTTTGAACTTTCCCAATCTGCAGCCCAGATGGTGTGAGAGAGCCAGGTTCCCACACCCTCCACAGTATAAATTAGTATCTTGCAAACCGCCCCCTACCCCCTGCCAAGAAAACCCCAGAAACAACAACAAAAATCAGTGCACTTGAAGAAACGTGGGATCTTGTTTTAAATTTGCTTTTATTTTATTATTACTATTATGAGTTGAATTTTTACAAGCTTGTGAGCCATGGGTATTTGTTTTTCTGCTCCTTTGCCTGTTTTTGAAGGGGCGTGTGGCCCCAGGATTTGCTAAGCGTGCTCACTACCCTAACCAGGATGTCCTCTGTCGTGGGCTGAAGTGCATTTTCTCCCCCGGTTCTTTGCCTTTAATTTTGTTCACACCGCTGTTGGTTGCTTTGTGTTACCTGTAGACATTTTAGGCACATGGGCTTCCTGTTGGGGCTGGATGTCACTCGGGTAGCCAGGACTTGCCCTGACCCCAGCACCCTTCCCCAAGCCGCTTTTGGAAACCAAGTTGTTCGCACCAGTTCCTTCCCCACACCTTTGGGCTCCGTCGTGGGCTATGTCCACCCTCCTTCCAGGCCCTTGAGACCCACCCAGCTCCCTGCCCATGGTCCCTACCACCTGTATCCAAAGGGGACCCCTTGTAAGAAGGTGGGTTCCTCAAGACGGAAGGCTCCTGGCCAAGCCTCTGAGGTGGTCAGGATGAGTGGAGCCTCTTGTCCTCTCTCTCATGCTCTGAGTGACAGCTTTATCCTTCCCTCTTCTCTTCTCTTGTCCTTCTCTGCTCCTCAGTCCCCAGGCCCTTCCATCCCAAGATCCCACAGGACACGGACAGTTTTCTCTCACCCAGAATTCTGAGATCCTGGGAGAAAAAAATCTGATCGGCCCAGCTGGATCACAGTTGTTCACCCCTCATCCGATCAGCATCACTCAGGGAGGGATTACAGAGGGGAAACCTGGCCACCAGGAGCCTATAGCTGCGACCCCAAGAGCGAGAGAAGAGGGGAGTCCTGTGAGCTGGGGAGGTGCCACCAAATGGGTTCACTACCTACGTCCATTCCCCTCCCTTTCTGCCTTGGCCCTTTCATATATTCCTCTCCCAGGCAATGGTTTTCATTTTCAAGTTAGTTCCCATGGAAGTGGAGGTGAGGGAACTCTAGAGTGACAGCATTGGAGAGTGGCTGATCGTATGAATGGATTGTATGTAAGTCAACTGTTATTGTCAGGATCTGAAAAAAAAAAAAAAAATTTTTTTAGCCCTGGCTGGTAGCACAGTGGAAAAGGCGCCGGCCTGTGAACCCAAAGGTCACAGGTTCGATTCCCAGCCAGGGCAACATAACTAGGTTGCAAGCCGGGTCTCCAGTCAAGTCTGTGGCTGGAGGCAGGTGAAAAGCAACCATAAATGGATGTCTCTCTCCCTCTCTGCCTCCCTCTCTTCCCCTCTTTCTAAAAATAATAAAATAAAAAAATAAATAAAAAAGTTTTTATTTTGGGAAACCAAGCAGGGCCCACCTGTTTTCCCTTGATCTCATGGTCTGCATGTTCTTGCTAGATGACATAGTGAGGGCGTCTCACTGCCGCGTATACACTCGGCAGGTGTGTAAGAAGCAAGTGGCCCTCACCCACCGTTCCCAATGGCCGTGTCCTTCACCACGGGACTTTGCAGCCATTAAGATTGAAGTGGCTTGTTACACAGCAATGGACACCCGATCCACTCACTTTCAGCTCTGCATCCACAACATGTCGATGTGCTAGGTCTCTAGACCCTCAGAGGACAAAGGTGTGTCCCACCTACCTCTGGATCCGCCACAGCATGGAGAGCCTCACTTGGCTGCTGTGAACTTGCACGCCTGTCACTTGACTCATCTTTGCAAGAGAGAAGGCAGCCCCTGGACGGCGGTGAGAGGAGTCGGGGCAGAGGAGGCTGTGAGGCAAGGGGCGTGTGATCGTTGTCTTCTTGTGTCTGTTCCATACGTCTCCAAAGGACAGACCGAGAAATAAAGCTTGCCGGTCATGGGGCAGAAGCGCTTAGCACGATATAGAAGAAGCTCATTTTTCTGGTCATCTGAAGTCAACGAGGTAGACATGGCTGAAGGCGGGGAGCGGGCTTCCTGGTATCAGAAGCGCTGAGCGGAGGCTGAGAACTCACCCTCCCGCGGCAGGGGAGGCAAACTGTAGGGTTAACGGGGCCGCCAAGAGTTAGGCGGCCCTGAGGCTCTGCTGCCTAGAAGCGCGTGAAAGGAAAGGAATGAAATTCCAAAGGCCAACGTTTCACTGTGCACGCTGATGATCTGGACCCTGTCACAGCTGCAAGTGACAGGGGACTCCTGGGCACCCCACTTTGGGTTCTTAAAAAACAAAGTTTCTGCCTTCTAAGGGCTCTGCCGGTACAAGTCCCCTCCCCACCCTGCAAGTCACCCCCCTGCCCTCCAGCAGCCCTGACCACACCTCCCCACCCTGGGGCCCTGTGACAGCACCCCCAGGGGACTCAGTTGTGAAGCACCCCGTACCCTCCTGCCCCACTTTCCTTTCCCAAACAGTCCACCGTCCTTCACCAGGTACATGGAGACCAGAACCTTTCCGCAGCGCGGTGTGGGGTTTTGGTGGCAGGCATTGGGCACGCTTCAGCGCCCTCCATTGACAGGCCCGGGAGGCAGTTGGAGCTCAATGTTCCAAGGGCCCTAACGGTGAGGGTTCTAAGGGAGCCCCCACCCTGCTAGGAGAGCCGGCCCTGCCTGCCCCCTGGGGAGCCCGGCTGTCCTCCTCCTGGACAGGCGACCCTACTGGTGTCTGCGTGACCACTGGTGTGTTTTAGGCCAAGAACGGGGATTCTTCTTGTGTTGTGTTTTTGCCCCACCTGGGGGAGAACTCGGAGAAAAGGTCAGTATTTAGGTCCCGGAGTGGCTCTTTATAGGGTTCGTGGAGGAAAAGGCCCAGGACGGGGAGGGGCCCTGGGCTGGACCCGAGATGGAGGAACCTGGAAACGGGACCGAGGATGTGGGACCCCTCAGCCTTCCCTTTGTGCTGGGCTTCGTCAACCCTGGGGAAGCTGCTCTTGTCCTGGGGGCCCCTCGTCGGGGACTGTGAGGTTTGCTCAGGGGGATTTCTAATTAATCTTTCATGTTCGGAGTCTAGAAAAGAGGGAGAAGGGCCTGCTTAACCAAGGGAATTATTTCTTTATTGCTGTGACTATTCACCGAGTGGCATTTACTGTCTGATCATTCCTGTGGGTCAGTCTGGGTACGACTTTGCAGGGTCCTCTGCTTGGGTTCCCACAGGCTGCACTCAGGGTGTCAGGTGGCTGCCTTCTTCCTGGAGCTTGGTGGTCTCCCAGGCTAGCACCCAGGTGGGCAGAACCCAGGTCCTTGCGGCTGTAGGAGACCCGCAGGTCCCTGCTGCCTGGCCTCCTGCGACAGCAGGTACCTCGCAGCGGTGGCCTTTCAAGGCCAGCTGGAGAATTCCTTTGTTCAAGTCCAGGCTGATAAGCTGGAGTCTGAGGTGACACCATGTATGTGATCATGGGAGGGGCCTCCCGTCACCTTTGCCATATTCTCACTGGTTAAAAACCAGTCCTGGGCTCTGCCCGCCCTCAAGGCTGTGACTTATTGGAGGTCATCTCCGAGTGTGTCAACACACCAAGTATTTAACAAGTAGTTTTTTTTAGATGTTATTTATATTTTTAGAGAGAGGGGAAGGGAGGGGGGAAGGGAGGGAGGAAGAGAGGGAGAGAAACGTCAATGTGTGGTTGCCTCTTGCATGCCCCCAACCTGCCCCACAGCCCAGGCATGTGCCCTGACTGGGAGTTGAACCGGTGACCCTTCGGTTCACAGGCTAACACTCACTTCACGGAGCCACACCAGCCAGGGCTGCTCATCTTATTTATGTTGAAAGAGTCCGAGGAAGAGATGGCAGAATCAGCCCTAGACTCAAATGAGCCGCTGTCGGAGGAAACAGAGGACCTGGAACCAGATGACGGCGGTAAGAACGTCACCCCCATCCTTGCCTTCCTGACCCATCTTGACCACGGACTCCCTGAGAGCACCAGGCACAAGGAGCAAACACCTCCGATGTCATGCCTGTCCCAGGGACTTTCCAACAAGTCACAAACCTGCTCAACATCATGGACAGCGAGTCAGCGACGGCAGAGCCCGCTGGGGCCGGCCCCAACATGCGGAAGGCGCTGGCGTCAGCCATCATCACGGAGAAGGCCACCGCCGAGCCCTGCGTGGTGATGGACGCCCTCATCCGCTGCCTCCAGGTGCCGCAGGTAGGGCCGCCTTCACCCGTGGCCGGCCCAGCAGCCGCTGGTGTCCACCTGCCACTCAGCCTGCGTGCACTGGCCACCAAGACCCTTCACAAGCCTCTGTGACTCCCAGTAAACACCAAGACTAGGAGGACAGGACCCGTGCACCCCGTACCGGATTCCTCTAGAACATAGACAAGTGGGCGAACGCCTCTCTTCTTCAGGTCCCCAAATTGTCGAAGGCGGTTGGACTGTTGGGAAGTGACCTTCTTCCCGGAGGGCTTTGCAGACAGTCAACCCCCCTTCCTTAGCAGTGGCTGGCGGTCTGACCCAATGAGTCATTCTCAAGCAGGACCCCACGGGTGTGGCCTGGGTTGCGGTCTCATGGTCCAATCCTATCGTTTATAATGGGGATAAGGGCTCCCCGGGACTCTACATTGGGTCGGGGCAACAGCTCCTGGTCTCCAGCGTAGGGAGGGCCTTGCCTCGGACCACGCGGCACCCTCCTTGCTGCATTTGCCAGCCTGGAAACAGGGGAGAGAGAACAGGTTTGCAGGCCAGCGGGGGGCCAGCTGGGGGAGCCGGGGGAGGACGGCAGAAGGGCAGGCAACAGGGATGGAGGAGTCGGGTCTGGGGCCCAGGGGTTTGACGGTGTGGGGGATGCTCCCAGGTGGGGATGTGGGGACAAGGCTGACGGAGGGAGAAGAGGGTAGGCAGCGTGCTAAGGCAGGGCTGGCTCTGCCCCTGGCCCTACCTCCTCCGCCCCCTGGCCCAGGATGTCCCACCCCTGTGCTTGTCCCCCAGACCTCCACCCAGCGCAAGGTCAGCATTTACAGCCTCCTGCAGGAGATCATCCGGCAGGAGGGCGAGCTGGAGGAGCAGTGCGTCCAGAGGCTGGTGGCCATCGCCTCCAGGGAGATGAGGGAGATCCTGGAGGTAGCGGGGTGCCAGGCTCCATCAGTGCCCTGCCCCTGTCCACCGGGGGCTGCGGGCATTCGGCCCGTGTAGCCCACGGCCCTTGCCCATTCACCTCACGGGACAAGGATAGGCTGAGCCCCAGGGGGCCCAGGGGGCTGCAGAGGGCGTGGGCAGGAGGGTTTCACAAGGGTCCTGCGGGAGGTGGTATTCCAGGTCCCTCTCCGCTCCCTCAGATGGAGGGGTACCTGAGGGCAGAGGTGGCCAGTGACACCCTGGTGGCTCTGTCTCAAAACCACTTCAGCTTGGTCATGTATGAGATGCAGCACCACCTCAAGCCCCTGGACCTGGCGGACGAATTTGTCATTGTCACCCTGGCGAAGCTGGCCAACGCCAATGGTAGGGTGTGCATGTCCTCAGCTGTTGGGTCTGCCCGTGAAGCCTGGCCCAGGGCTCCCTCCTGGTCACTGCCTCTTTCCGCGTCTGCCCATGTCTCTGCCCACTAACCCCCTCCGTTTCCCTCCATTCTTATCTTTCTCTGGCATCCTTTCTTTTCATCTCTCAGCTGTCAAACTTCTCTGTGTCTCTGCCTCACAGTTTGGCCTCTATTCCTCTGTTATTCCTTCTCCTCCAGACCTCGCTCTTCCCTTCCTCTCAGGCCCAGCTCTTCCTAGCATTCTTACCTTCCTTTCTCATTTTACCCTCTTTCTCTCTCACTCCTCTCTTTCATGCCCCAAATAGATACTGTGGTGGGCACTGGGCCACAGCAGTGAATGGAATGCGCATGGTCCCTGTCCTCCTAAAAGACTGTGAACAAATAAACATGAAAATAAGTGGTCATAGTCTGAGATGATGGGTGTGACGAGGACAGCTAGGTGGCTGCTTACCATCAGGAGGAGGGAGAGGACCTCATCTCGATAGGGTCCTCATGGAGGCAGTAATATTTAGGCAGTAACCTCAAGGATGAACGAATGCTGTCTGTACAGAGAGTGGGATGGGAGAGAACATCATGTGCAAAGGCCCTGTGGCAGGACAAACTCAACTTCACTGATTTGGTGGGAGGTCACTGTGGCTGGAGTTAGTGAGGGGAGGTGGTATGAGAGGTTGGGCAGGCAGGCCAGCCAAGGGGTGAGGAGGCTAGACTGCATTTGAGGAAACTCCTGAGAGACTTCAGGTGGTAGCTGCCTGAGGAAACGTAGCTGTTGTATGGATAGACACAGGGTAGGAAATGCATGAAGGTGCCGAGATGCTGGCTCAGACTGGAGCGAGTTTGGCGAGGGACAGACACATGAGGGATAAAGATGGAACCTGGCAGATGTGATTGTGACGATGGGGGTAGGGAAGGTGAAGAGGAAGTGAGACTGACTCCCCTGATTCAGGTCTGAGCAACAGGTGCATAGCTGGACATGCCCAGAGACGGGAAACTTGGGAGGGGGAAAACTGGGGAGCTCAGAAAGAACCTCGTTTGGGTCTTGAGCTCCCATGTCTTGTGTGATGTCCAAGTGGAGCTCAGGTGGGGCGCTTCCAGCCTGATGGAGAGCCTGGGCTCATTGGGTGGGCCTTTCACCCTTTACTCTTTCTCCCCACAACCTTTCTCTGCCCCCTCCCTTTCCATGGCACCCAAGGGAGCCAGACATCATGCAAGGGGCAGACGTATCCTGAGCCCCCCGTCTCCTGCCTTCCATGCCCTGCCTCTCCCGTCTTCCCTGCAGCTCCGTCTCTTTTTCCTCTGTCCATCTGTCCTGTCCTTCTAGCCCCTCCTTCTCCCTTCCCTGTCTTCCTTTCCCTGCACCCGCTTCCAGCCAGCCCCTCAGGGCACTGACGTCCCCTCTACGCCCTGTGGGCCTGGGATCACCCAGGGCTCCCTGGCTCGGCACTGAGGGAATCTGCAGGACTGGGGGGTGGGAACTGGAGGGGTGTGCGGCCGGGTTGTCACCTCTGCCTTCTCTCCGTTGACACCCCTCCCGGCGACCTCTCTCCACCCCACAGTGTTTGAGTTCATGCCCTACATGGGCATCACCCTGGCCACCATTTTCACGATGCTGAGACTTGTCAATGAAGCCAAGATGCGCCAGGTGATCTGTAGTGGTACGTCTGGCCCGGTCAGGGTGCCGGAGGGGAAAGAGGGGTAAGAAGTGCGGGCGCAGGGGCTGTTGAACCAGAGGCGGGTGGTTCTTTCATTTCCAAGCGTTTGCTTAGGCTGCTGCTTGGTGTGGCCTCTGATTGGCTCTTCGGCAGTGTGGCAGGGAATGCGGTTGAGGGGACAGGTGGCCTAGAAGGAGGAAGCTGTCCAGGTGGCCCAGTTTGGCTTGCTCTGTCGTGAAGCTTTTTGGGGGAAGACTGGGTAATCGCTGGTGCGATTCATAGGGGGACCGTCTCCGGGTCTGATTCGGTGGGTCTCTGATGCTGCTTACATGTCTTCCACTTGACCCAGGGTTTCATTACATAATGTTGTGGTCCCCAAACCCTTGACCCCCTGACCCCTGGAAAATATAGGGCCAACTGGGTTTGCTTCCCTTTGCACTGGGGTCCCAGGATGTGGGGCCCCACCCTTGACCCCAGCAAGTGAGTCTCAGTGGCTGGGGCCGGATGCACCTGTGTGCTCAACACACACACACAGGTCTATGGGAGCTGTGGGGGGCCGGGTGGGCAGAGGCGGGACACTGAGGGGACTGCTCTGGGCTGTCTCCAGCCACCTCAGTGGCCAGGTAGCCGGGCGGTGTGTGGCGCTCTGTCTCTCCCAGAGAAGGTGGCCTGGGAACGCTGTGTCCCACTCCCTGCCCCTCTGTGCCCCTCCCCACCAGCCATGGAGACCTTCTGTGAGACGGTGCAGTTCTACCTGAAGCACCTGGAGGACAGCGTGTACCCTGTGATGACTGAGGAGCAGTTTGCTATCAAGCTGTTCCCGATGTACCGCTATTTTGTGACTGTGTGGCTAAAGAGCCACAACCCAGAGGTGAGGTGCACCCTTCTCGGGCTAACGGCTCCTCAGCCTGTGGGGTTGGGAGGGCGGAGGCACCTCTGGGTCCAGCCTGGTTCCCAGAACTCCCAGGAGATGGCGACCTGACTAACGGCAGAGCTGGGAGGTTGTGACAGGGAAGGCACGGGCCCTGGTGCCTCCGGAGGCCCGCTGGCTGGAGGCCCCGGGAACCAGACGGGAGTCGGGTTCTAGGCCCTTGGGTGCTGTCCGGGTGTTTTACCTGTGGCAGCTATTTCCAGGCAACTCACGTTGTAGGAATGTCTTACAAGTGAAGGGAGACACAGAGAGGGGATGTACCTGTCCAGGTTCCCCTCAGTGACAGAGTCAGGATGTGCGGGCCTGTGAGGCCTTGGGCGAGGACTCGACCCTATTCCCAAAGTCCCCTCTGTCATGTGTCCTTATCCTGTGGACAGGGCTGGCAGCCCCTGGCCTTGCTGGGGGTCCTGGGTCACGGAGTCCTGAGACCCTGCTCCTGTGGCAGGTGAAGCTGGGGGTCATCAAGTCCCTGAAGCCCATGCTGACCCTCCTCCTGCCCAACGATGACCTGCGGGAGCAGGTGTACGACTATGTCCCCTTGCTGCTGGCCGAATACCAGGGCAGCCTGGAGGCCCTCTTCATCACCCAGGTGAGGGCTGTGCAGGCCGCGCCCGGCTGCAGCCTTGGTCTGCGATAGTGCTGACGGGGGTGTGCCATCTGGCTGGATGGAAGGTGGGATCTGACAGCAGACTCAACACCCGTGCCCTCCAAGGGGCCATGGAAATAAATGCTTACACTCCAGGGGGTAAGGGACATGATCCCAAAGGGTCTTAGAGGTCACGTGAGGCTGTGACAGGGGTATGTTTTCTGGGGCTGCTATAACAATGAACCACAAGGTGGGCAGCTTAAAACAACGGAATTTCATTCTCTCAAAATTCTGGAGACCAGAAGTCCAAAATCAAGGTGTGGGCAGGGCCCTTCCTGCCTCTTCCCATCTCTTCCCGCTTCTGGTGCCCCCAGCATTGTTTGGCTTGTGGCCGCATCACCCAGGCTTGCTCTTCACTTCCACATGGCCTCTGCCTCTCTCTGTCCTCTCCTTTTCTTCTGAGGACACAGTTGTTGGACTGAGGCCTCCCTACATCCAGGATCCATCTCATCTCCAGGTCCCTGACTAATTCTACCTGCAAAGTCCCTCTTTACAAATAAGGTCACATTCTGAGGGTCCAGGTGGACATGAATTTGGGGGGCACATCCTTCAACCCATGGCAGCTTTGAACCCATGTGAGTGGAGGCGTGACCCGGGCTGACTGAGGAACGTGGTAAAGCTGTCCCCCATGTACAGAGGAGGCATGGTCCTCAGCAGTAAAAGCAAGCAGCAGAAATGAATGTGATGGAATTAGGGCCACATCTTTCTGGCTAAAGAATGGGATTCACCTCCAGGTGACTAGGAGAGAAAGGTGAAGATGACCTGGAACATCATGCCTGGTGGGCAGCCCAGGGTTCCTCAGTTTCCCCTAGCACAGGAATCACCTGGCAGGGGGGCGGGGGGCTGGCTGAAACGCAGAGTCATTTCAGCCAGTTTGTGGCACGGAAATTCGGAGAGGCTGCATTTTCAACCACACTGAGCAGCCAGGGTGTCCAGTGTGACCCTGAGTTGGTAGAAGGCCATCTGCACCCCTATCCGTTTCAGGTCTTGAGGCAGATCCTGGAAATGTCGGTCACCACCAGGACCCCCGTCCCCCAAATGCAGCTACACACCATTTTCACGGAACTGCACCTCCAGGTGAGGCCCGGCAAGCTGGGCCGGGCGGGCGTTCTGGGGGGAAGGGGGCGCCCAGGACAGGGGCCGCGACCCCGCGGCTCTCTGCGCTCTCACCCCGCCCCACCCAGGTGTGCGCCCCGGCCCCGGCGCAGCAGCAGTTCAGCGGCCAGAACCTGCGGGAGATCGAGCTCTGCTTCGTCGCGCTGGGTGAGGCCCGGGCGGGGCGCGCGCAGGGGCCGCCACCGCGCGGCCCGCGGGCCTGACTCCGCCGCCCCTTCCCCGCAGCCCGCTCCTACCCTAAGGAGCTGATGAAGTTCTTCCTCAGCCAAATGGAGATGAGCAAGGAGGCCATCCGCGTGGGCACCCTGATCCTGATCAGGGCCGTGGTGGGCGCCGAGGGTGAGCGCGGGCGGGGGACGCGCGGGGGGCAGGGCGGCGCTCACCACGTCTGGGCTTCCGCCACCTCCTCTTTGCAGACCCTGCTGGCGGGGTAAGGAGCCCGCGCTCTCGGCTGCTTCGCGTTTTCTGTGCTAGAACCCAGCCTGCGCTGTGACCCCCCACCCCCTAACCCTCTCCTTGTACCCTGAGCCCAGCGTCCCCTGAGCCTGCATCCCAGTGCTAACCCCAAAGCTACATCAGAGCGAATGGAACGCCCCGTTATATCCTGTGGGAAGAGCTCTAAAGCCTCGTTGACCCAATGCCCAGCCTTAGCCTAAACCCCCGATTCCACACCCTCAAGCCCCGGCTCGGGCCTCGCCAATCAAGGGGAAATTCTGCCCCTAACGGAGGCGCCGAAGCGCACCTTTCCGACACGGCGCCCTCTGCTGGCAGCGCGCAGCCCTGCAGGCACGTGCCTGGAGAAGCGCCTGGGCGCGGTCCTTCCGCTGCTCAACGGGGGGCGGGGGGGCGGGGCTGTAAACTGATGAGGAATTTGGGATGCTCAGGGGAATAGGAACCAAGACCTGGGCTCAACAATACATCTTTTTGTCAATTGTCCGAGCGAACTAACTGCCCAAAGGTAACTGGACAGCAATGTTCATCATAACATTGTGCAGAGAAGCAAAATATTAGAAACTAAATGGTTTTCTATATAATCATTAAGGGTGTAGTCAGCCCACCCTTTTCCAGGGGAAAGCTGCCCTTTATACGTTAAATTGAACAATATAATCAGAGACCGCATATATAGCAAAACCTCGGTTAATTGAAAGAAATCTATTAAGGCATAAACAACTTTCAAAGAACACACTTAAACTGTTGAGTGGTTAGTTTTCACTTTAAGTTTGTAAGGAACATACACTATTTTTATACTCAGGAAAAAAAAGAGTGGCATTTCCCATCAGTGCCTGGTTACCTGTCTTCGTTTCCTGTCTTCCCGGCACCAGCCTCAGCACCCAACCCTCACTCTGCCCGCACTCACTCTCTCCAGCACCTTCTCATAGGGGTGCTTCCTCACCTCCCCGAATCTCCCCGCTTCTTTAACTGAGGGGGGGTGCTGTCAGCCACTTCAAATCACACCGCAGCATGTCCCTCCCGTGTGCCAGGTGCTGCGTTAACTCATGGGTGCCCAGCAGCTCTGCGAGGGGGGTACTGTAAGTAGCCACACTTTCCAGGTAGGGAAACTGAGGCACAGCGGGGCTAAGGGATTCACCCAGAGTTACGCAGCTGGAGGGTCCTAGGCCAGGCCCGGCCCCCGGACTGTCCACAACTGTGCTTGTAGCCTGCTCGTGCCCCCTGTGTGCCCAACGTTGTCTGCCCTGCTCAGGGGACTGAACAGTTCTGAGGTGGAGACCCTGCTTCACGGAGAGTCCAACTGGGTTTGAAAGAGATGTACGCTAAGCAGGGGACAAGGGAGTGAGGCCTAAACACACTGCCCCAGGGCCGGGCCAGGGTGTGCTGGGCCAGGCGTTAGACAGACAGGGAGGCTTCTGGGGGAAGTGCTTTTCAGCTTGGGGTGGGGGGGAGGAGGCTCAGGAGGCTGTGACGTGGACAAGCCACCTGCCCCCGGATCGCTCTGGAGGTGACGGGCAGGCCTATCCAGGGAAGGCATCTCCACAGCGCAGCCCCGACGCCGTGGGGCCTCCTGGCCGGTGTTCCTTTTTCAGAGCCGAGAATGAATATCAGGACCATCTGCCTGGCTATCCGGGTGGTCAAGAGCTCCATCTCCGACACCCGTTCCAAGGTAAGCGGAGAGTTGGGGCTGGTGATCCAGGGGAAGCTGCCTTCGAGGCTGTTGAGGGAGGAGGAAACAGGCCTGTTAGGTGCGCCCCACATAGGAGCCCCAGGGAGCCCCAGCGTTAGAGTCAGAGGGTCCCCTGAGGAGGGCACCGTCTGTGTAAAAGGGAGTGTCTTCCCCCCCCCGGCTGGTAGCACAGTGGTTAAGGCGCCGGCCTGCGAACCCAAAGGTCACTGGTTCGATTCCCCAGCCAGGGCACATAACCAGGTTGCAAACCAGGTCTCCAGTCAGGTCTGTGGCTGGAGGCAGGTGAAAAGCAGCCATACATTGATGTCTCTCTTCCTCTCTGCCTCTCTCCCTTCCCCTCTTTCTGAAAATGGTGAAATAAAATCTTTAAAAAAAAAAAAAAGGGAGTGTCTCCAAGTCTCTGGATGGGTCAGATGAGGCTCCTGGGTGGATGTCCTGCAGATTGCGACCTTCGGGATGAGGCGGGGCAGTGACCTGGTGGCCCCTGGGGCCCTTTGCAGCCCGGAGCACCCCTAATTCTAGCTATCTCATGCCACAGGATTAGGAGTTAGATGCTGAGCCTCCCACCCTGGGGCCCACCCTCCCACCCCAATTCCTGGTGTGTCCGCCACCCTGTCCCGTTAGGTGAGAATGGCTGTTCTCCGCATCATCGGCCAGTTGGCCCTGTCTGGCTTCCAGGACAGGATCAAAGGCTGGGGCCTGAAGTTCGTGTCCATGCAGCTGACCCTGTCCACCTACAAACTGGTGAGTGGCCCTGGCCTGCAGACCATAGGGCAGCTGGACTTTGGAAATGGCCTCCAAAGTGTTGAAGTGAGAATGTACGTGAGCTGGAACCTGCAGGCCTGTAGCACATCCATGACGCAGCTCTGCAGACAGGGAAAACTGCAGGCAAAAATGGATACAGCCTCGCGCAGGCAGGAGCTTCGAAAACGCAGAGCGACATTCCCAGCTCTGAGCACCCCGAGACACAGAATCTGGGTGCCAAGCCCTGTGGGGATGAGGCAACTGCACCCAAGACCACAGCAAGCCCCCCTCCCCAGCCCACAAGCTGGGGCCTCTCCGTTCTGCCTTCCAGGCAAACCGCCGGGAGAGCTTTCACCAGAGGGACCTGGAGGAAAAGATGGTCCACAAAGTCACCATGGAGACCGTGAGGATCATCACCTCTTCTGTCAGCGGGATGACCCACGTGAGTGAGCCCCTCTGCACGCCCGGTTCAGGGGAACGCTGCACGCCCAGAATTCCGCACCGTTACTTCTCCCATCCCAGCTGCCTGGGGTGCCTGGGAGCCTTGATCTTCCACTTGCCTGAGCTCCGGTCCCTCGAGGTCCAGTTCCAGAGCCAGGTGCTTGATGGGAACGTAGAGCCCCAGATGCCTGGCACACAGTAGGCCTCAATGTGTATCAGGTGTCTTGTTACCTAAAATGTGTTTGTTACCTTATATCCCCTTCAGGCTAGGGGTATGTGTGTGTGTGTATGTATAAAGAGATGATTTTAGTGGTTTAACTCCACAAACATTCAGTAAGTTCCCACTGTGTGAAAGACAGGAGCACATACACCGAAAGCGCTCAGTATGACCCCAAGGAGTTCACAGGCTTAAAGGGAAGCAAACGTGTCTCCTTCTAAGTGCAATAAACTGCGGCATAGCCACATGATAGGAAACACGTACCACGACAGCCCAAGAAGGGTATCATTGTCCATGAACAGTGGTAATTTATCTTAATAACAGACATAACAAGAAGAACAGTGATCTCAACAGTTCACTGACCACCAAACTGAGGGTCCGAGAGACATTACCTTGCTCCAGGCTCTGGATCTAGCAAAGAGTGGAGCCAGGATTCTTGTGCTGTTTCTGGTTCACCGTGGATGTCCCCTGGGGGCGCCCAAGAGCCCAGGACTCCCATCCTGGCAGCTACCCCAGCTCCAGGGGCTGCACGTGTCAGCCGTCCGCAGAGGACCCTTACCCCAAACTCCCAGGGGCATGGAGTGAGGCTTAGAAGGGCCAGGAGTAGCGGGGGGACATTCAAGGATCACCCCGAGGACAGGGGCGATGGCAGGGTGAAGCTGGAGGGCCACAGGCACAGCTGCAAGCATGTGCGTCAGTCAGCGTTGTCCAGAGAACCAGTCACACGCACCCACGACTGATTTCAAGCGTTGGTCTCTGCGTTTGCGCTGGCACGTTTGAGGTTTGCAGGGCCAGCTGGGGGGCGGGGGGTGGACACTCAGGCAGGAGTGGACACTGCCACCTGGAGGCAGCATGTCTTGCTGCTCAGGGAGTGTTCGGTTGCATAACTGGGTGCCCTGGCCTGGCCACGGGGGCACGTCAACTGGCCCATCACAGCGGGCCAGCACGGCTGCACCATCTGGCCGGCGGGCACCTCTGCAGGGTTGGGGTCAGAGGGACCGGCGGGCTGAGGAGGATGTGGTGGGTGGGGGTCCGTGGGAGGTCAGGGGTGGGAGCTGGGCTCCCAGGACTAGCTCGCTCCCTCTGCCACATGGGATGGGGGTGGGGGACACTGAGATGGCCCTGACAAAGGCCGGGGTCCGCAGCACAGCCAGCCAGTCGGGGGGAGTGCAGTCCTGGAAAACTGAGGTGGGGCCCCCCTGGGGGGGGAGCCTGACCCATTTCCTCGGGCCGCTAGTCCTCACCCCTCCCCCCACCAGGAGTTTTGGGTAAGGCTGCTGTGCTACGTCATGGAGACGGACAACGTGGAGGTGTTGACCCCCGTGTGCATCAGCCTCACCAACCTGGCGGAGCGTCAGCTGCATGCGGCGGACGCGGAGGCCAGCAGCTCGGCCGGCAGGAGGAGCCGGCATGGTGGGCAGCGTCCCTGGGCCGGCTGGGGGGTGGGCCGCCCCGTGGTTCCCTCCCCAGGAAGCCACCCAGCGTCCTAGTGGGCCGGACACGGGCCCGCCCTGGCCACGCGTGACGAGGTGCTGACCCCTGGCAGCTCACTCCCGTCCCCACGCCCCAGGTCCCACCCCACCCTGCGCAGGTCCCGCTCAGCCTCCCTGTTGGTGGGACGGCTCTTCCGTGAGCCAGCGGGGACCTGTACACGTCCCTTCCTAGTCCTGTGTAAACCGCCCTGCAGTGGTCCCCATGAGGGCGCACTGTTACCCCCATACTCTCCAGAGCGTGGCTGGGGACCCTATGCACAGGATGACGCTGCAGTCCCCAGGGGGCTGCGCCCAGAGGCTTGGGGCCTTGCTGGTGGCACGGCTGGCCGTGGAGGTGGCTCTGGGAGCCCTTTAGGACCCAGGGACCCTGAAAGGTGGAGCCTGCTCAGAGCAGCCAGGGAGCCCCCCACCCCAGCGCCCCCACCTCAGGGCCGCACCTGCGGCTTCTCAGCAGGCCTGGCCTCCCTTGCCCACGTGCCCAAGTGCTCTGGACTGTTGACTGCGGAGCCTGCGGCTGGGGAAGGGGGGGCAGGCGGATTGCTGCCGGCTGAGCGGATGCCAAGGCTCACAGCAAGGGGTGGGGGGCTTACCCTGAAATAGCATCACCTAAGCCCCCCCATAGCAGACTCTCCGCCCTTCCCAGGATACGCCAACAACATGACGTTCTTTATGGGACCCCCCGCCCCCACCCCGCACCTACTCACTCTCCGCTCCCTCTGGGACGATGGGGCAGCTCTGGGGAGGTGCTTCCCAGGGCAAACGCCCCTTGGGGGCGTGAGGGGGGCACAGCCTGGTTCCGGCCAAGTGCTTCAGTGGGGATCGACTCTCCTCCTTCCGCAGTGGCCCTGCCTGCGCCTCAGAAGCTGCTGGCCCGTCTCCTGGTGAGTGGCCCACCTGGGTGGAGCCCCATGGGGCCTCTTCCTTGAGCCCCCAACTCCCAGAGCCCCCAGAAGGTGGCAGGCAGCAGATCTTTCCTGGTCCCCGTTGTCCCTCTTGTGTAGGTGTCAGGGGTTGTGCACTCGGACCTGCTCACAGGCTCCTCTGCTCAGCCTGTGAACAGCCTTGAAGCACCCCCAGGACAGCGGCCTGTCTGCCCCAGGGGGGGCGCAGTCCTGTCCCCTCGTGTGGATTTTGGGGGCAGGGCGATGGCGCTCACAGTCTTGTCCCTGGTCCCCTGGCCGGGAGCGAGGGGCCAGGGCTGCCCACTGGGGTCACGTTCCCCCCAGGTGCTGATGTCGTCCCCCTACGAAGGGGAGGGCAGGGGCATAGCCATGCTCAACCTTCTGAGGGCCCTGCGCCACAGCATCGCGCCCTCCATGGCTGACATGTGGGAGCTGGAGATCCCGCTGCTGGTCAGGTACCTGGAAGGTGAGGTCCTCCGGGGCCACCCCGGGCCAGCCGTCTTCTCGGTGTGCACCTGGGGGGTTGCTCACGTGGCTGGAGCACCAGGGCCGGGGCTCGGGGTGGGCGGGTGCAGCTGCCCAGCCCCACCAGCCGGCCCAGGGATGCCGCCCACCATGCCAGACATTGGGGAGGGGGCGAGAGCAGGTGGGGAGGGAGAGGCAGCCTCCCCACGGGGAGCCGGGCCAACAGGGTGGTCCAGGGGGTATGCAGATGAGAGCAGCACAGGTGGCCCGCCCTTCTGCAGAACACACGAAGTTCACCTGGAATCAGAAGACCTGGGAGGACAAACTGATCCAGGTAACGAAGTGACCCAGCCACTGAGACCAGGGTGAGGCGGAAGGGGAGGGACGGATGGAGGGCCCTAGGTGGGGCTGGCATGTGGGGAGCTTAGGACCCCCTAAGGGACACATGCTCCTCCTGTGAGAAGACTTGGGGAGCCCCACGCACGGGCACTGTGGTGTCTCCCAGGAGGGGAGAACAGAAGGCCTTCTGTTCGGGGATACCAGGTGCTCAGGAAATCAGCACGGGGGTGTCACCCCTCCCACCAGCCCCAGGTCACAGCTGTTCCCCGGACGCTGGCCCGCAGCACGTCAGCACTGGGTCAGGGGTTCTGGGGCTGATCCAGAGGTTGGGGAAGGGGGCAGAGGAGGTGGGTCGCTGCTCAGTGCCGCGGGGCCCTGGTGGAGCCCTGCCCAGGTGTCTTCTGACTCCTCAGTTTCTGAGACTCTCCCTCAGGAAGACCCGGGGCTCCAGCTGGAGCCTGCGCCTGGGCAAAGAGCTGAATAACCAGATCGAGAGCTTTGACAGCCCCTCACTGGAGAAGGTCAGTCCTGGGTGATGAGGCTGTGGAACAAGGAGGGGCCTGGGGGGCTGTGCCCAGGACAGGTCCCTGTGACCTTGGCTGTCTGCAGGGTCCTGGGAGGAGCGGTGGGAGGTCCAGGTGGGCGGGGGCGGGGAGGGCGTGTGTTGGTTTGTTGTTTCACTTTTCTTTAAGAAGCTGCTGGGTTTATGCAGGCGCTGTGTGCCCCCGGGTCCAGCAGCTTCCCCATCCTCCTCACCTCCCACCCCAGACAGACTGCGGGACATAGTTCCCTTCACCCGATTCGTCCAGATACTGGCCTGTGACCGCGTGTGTGTACTTCACTGTGGCAAGGTCTTGGCAAACATACAAGCGTCGTTGAAAGAAGTCAGAGGCGGTCTCAGCCGATGGAAAGCATCCCACGCTCCCGGATCGGAAGATAATGCATTTAAGATGACGGCACTCCGAACATTGATCTGTCGCGTCAACACCATGGCTATCACAATTCCAGCTGGACTTTTTCCTTTTTTCTTTTTTCCTCCTGAAACTTGATGAGCTGATGTTAAAGTTCACGTGGGAATGCAAGCGGCTCAGAACAGCCGGGAGAATGATTATTTCTAAAAGGAACCAAGGTGGAGCGATCAGCGCTTGCAATTTCTCACGCACAACGGAAGTAAACGTGACAGCGTGGCACCAGTGCGAGGACGGACAGACCGATGGAGCAGAACTAGGAGTCAGAAACGAGCCTCGCCTTACTGTCAGTTGATTTTTTGACAGAAGCGCCAAGACAGCTCAATGGGGGAAAGACAGTTTTTTCAATAGACAGAGCTGGGGCGACTGTCTCTCCTCCTGCAAAGGAGTGAGGTTGGGCTACTTCCTCACCTCGCCCACAAAAATGAACTCCAGCTGGATCACAGATGTACCCGTAAAGGTTAAAACTAAAACTGTTAGAGGAAAACAGGTGTAAATCTGTGTATCCTTGGCTTGGGCAAAGCCATCTTAGAAAGGACACTGAAAGCACACATGATGGAAGAAAAAGATAAATAAATCAGACGTAGTTGAAACTACACCCTCTTCTGCTGAACAGAGCACCATCAAGAAAGTGAAAAGCATGACGGATGGAATACAACAACAATAAAATTAAAAAAAAAAAAAAATAGAAAGTGAAAAGCCACCCCATAGAATGAGAGAAACTATTTGTAAATCATGTTCCTGATAAGAAGCTTATATTTGAAACTTAATAATAAAATGACAAACAAGCTAGTTAAAAATGGACAAAGGATCCAAATATATATTTCTTTGAAAAATAAAGATGCGTAAATGGGCGAGTTAAAGTTCAAGGTCATTCAGTTAGGGGAATGCACATCAAACCCACAATGAGATGCCGCTCCATATGCAGAAGGATGGTTACAGTAAAAGACTGTACCACAAGTTGGCAAATGTGGAGGTAGTTGAACCCTCCTGTACTGCTGCCGGGACCGTAAAACATTCACAGTGGCTTTGAAAAACAGTTTGGCGCTTCTTTGAAATGTTAGAGTTAACATAGGACCTGGTAAAATTCCCAGGGGAAAGGGAATTATATGGCCACGCGCAAGATTGTATCTAAATGTTCATAGCAGCATTATTCATATGGCCCCAAACTAGAAACGACTCAAATGGCCACGAGTGGACAATACAGAAACAAAACATGCTACAGCCATGCAGTGGAACACTATTCACCTTCAAAAGGAACAATGTGCTGACATAGGAAACAAAAAGAATGATCCGTGAAAACCTGCTGAGTGAAAGAAGCCTTATGGGAAGGACACAAAAGGTCACATATTGTATGATGCCATTTACATGACTTGTCCTAAGCAGGCATCTCCATGGAGACAGAAGACAGGCTGGTGGTTCCTAGATGCTGGGGAAAGGGTGGGCTGCCTGCCTTCTGGGGTGACAGAATGTCCCAAACATAGATGTGATGATGGTTACACAAGTCTGTGAAGAAACCATTGAATTAGTCAGCTTTCAATGGGTTCATGTTATGGGATGTGAGTTATATTTCAATAAAGATGTTTTTAAAAAGGTTTTTTATAGGTATCTACCAAAACCTGTTTGTTCTAACATGTACCCTTACAGATGAGTACATAAAGTAGTAAATAGGTAATTACTGCAGATTTGCAGATATGAGTTTTTTTGTTTTTTTTTAAGATTTTATTTTGTTATTTTTGGAAAAAGGGGAAGGTAGAGAGGCAGAGAGGGAGAGAGACATCCATGTATGGTTGCCTTTCACCTGCCTCCAGCCACAGACCTGGCTGGAGACCTGGCTTGCAACCTGGTTATGTGCCCTGGCTGGGGAATCGAACCTGCGACCTTTGGGTTCGCAGGCCGGCGCCTTATCCACTGTGCTACCGGCCAGGGCCAGATATGAGGTTTTCATCAGACATCGGTGTAAGACAGATGCCCACGTGATAGAAAGTCGCGTGTAGTTTGTAATGAGGAAATGCACACAATTGAACCATATTGCAATGACTCACCTCGCTCAGGGAGCGTAAGTAAATAACTGAATAACACGATTTTATGGGCACAGGTAACTTTAAAAGGCATAGCTGGACCAGCCGCTGAAGGAGCTTTCTCAAGACCCTCCCAAGCTCTGTGTGGGGGCGAGGTGGCTGCCTGTCACCCCTGGACATACAACCCAGTAGACAGAGCCCGTCTTGTTCCGAAATGAACACAAAGAAATCATTATCTTCCTACACACAAAAGGAGAATACGGCACAATGAAAACCGGTCCTATTCGAAGGACCAGTGCAATACAAAATATATAACCAATATACATATTCAGTCATAAAACGGCGATGATGGGAAATAACGTGGAACCGATGTGAAGAACATGAAATTACCAGGAGAGGCAGGGGAGCTAAAAGAAGCCCTAAGCGAACAGATAAGATACAACCTCTTGTTTCTACCCAGAGTCTGTTCGCAAAGGGTCCATTGTTCCCAAATTAACTTGCAGAGTAACTGACCAGTCTGACAAATGCATGAACTTTGCCAAGATTCCCTCTACGTTCATCTAAATGAAAAAAAGGGAAGAATAGCCAAGAACACCTTGAAGAGGAAGCACAGTAGGGAAAGGATTTGCTGACCCAGGACAAGCAAAGATTGAAATGTGCTAAATAAAACCAGAAGAACACGTGGATGAGTAGTTTTAGAATCTGAACATGGAAGAGGCCTTCCTACGCGTGATCAGGAATCAAGAAAGACAAAGGAAAAGAAAGACACTTTCCTCTATGAAAATTCTCTGCCTGTCAAAACAAAATGATCGTAATAAAATCAAAAGGGACATGAGGCATGGGGGAGGTACACCTCTGAAAGCCAGCCACCTGCCAGCTGCGCCTGTGGATACGCGGCTGTTAAGAATGTCAGATACATGCCAAGTTCTTTTATTTCTCACGCCAAGTTCTTAAAAACAAAAGCAAGAGAATAACCGAACAGAAAATGGGGAGAGAAGATAGATAGAAATTCACAGCATGAATATGAGAATATGCAAAGCTGATCAACATGCCTAATAAAGAAACAAATGAAAACGGGAGGCCCTCACTGATAATGTCCTCCGTGCCAGGACAACAGGTCCTCTTGGGTCGGTTGGTGGGAGTGTAAATTGGTTCCATTTGTACAGGAGTGAAATGTGGCCCCTCCTATTTATAGCATGCTTGCCCTTGTGCATACCGTCCAGCGCCCCCTGAACATTTATTTTAAAGAATGTGCAAAATGCGTAGATATCTGCATTTTTTAAAAATTGATTTAGGCCCTGGCTGGTGACTCAGTGGATAAGGCACCAGCCTGCAAACCCAAAGGTCACTGGTTCGATTCCCAGCCAGGGCACATAACCAGGTTGCAAGCCAGGTCTCCAGCCAGGTCTGTAGCTGGAGGCAGGTGAAAGGCAACCATACAGGGATGCTTCTCTCCCTCTCTGCCTCTCTCCTTTCCCATCTCTCTAAAAATAATAAATAAAATCTTAAAAAGATTTAGAGGACTGTGACCCCCCACCTACGCAGAGACCCCTGGAGGGCAGAGGATGAGGCCTGAAGCTTCCGCGGTCCCCTGTCCTCCAGAGCTTCCTGTACCGGGCGCTGGGCTTCACCCTGGCCACAGGCCTGGAGGCCGACAAGGTGGAGCTGCTGCTGCTGGAGCTGCTGTACAACACGGACTACAGCAAGGACTTCGACCGGGAGGTGAGGCGCCCTGCAGCCCCCCGTCCGCCGAGCCCTCCGGACCCTCCGGGGATCTGGCGTGTGCGCGCACACGTGCGCACCTTGGTGCATGTATGTGTGCCTGCATGTGTGTGCATGCTTGTGTGCATGTGTGTAAAGGGGGCTCTTCCTCTGCCCCCGCCGACCCCTCTCCCCAGTTGCCCGGGTCCACTTGCAGGGCGTGATTCTGTGCTTTGGCCTGTGTGCCCGGGGCCAGGTGAAGACGGTGCTGAACGTGCTCCAGGACTTTGAGGAGAGGATCCAGGAGTCCGAGCAGTCCTGGCAGATGGGCGCTTGGCGGGTGAGGCTCTCTCGCGCTCAGTCCGCCCGCCGGGGGCCTCTCAGGGCAACAGGCTGTTACACGGTTGCACTAGGAACCCCTCTCCACGTCTTCTGTCACCAAAAGGACAGGCCCGGAGCTGCCGCCAAGAGATCTTTGGCTGCTGGATAATCTCAGAGCACAGGTGGGCCCTTCCAGGCCCCAGACACTGCAGAGTCCTAGCTCCTTCCGCCCATGGCTGGGGTGCCAGAGGCTGGCTGGCAGCACAGGGGCCCAGGCCCCACCCAGGCCACTGGATCCGAAGAAGGACAGGGGCTATCTCAGTGAATCAGTGGGGCTGGGATGGGAGGGGGACAGTGGTCACTGTCATGTAGGCGAGCGTTGAAGCTTGTCCGAAGGCGTGCGGCTGGCCGGCGGGGAGGCCAGGAGCTGGCCCCAGGCAGCCCACACCCAGCCTCTGCTCCAACCCCCCGACTCAGCGCATGGTGCCCCAGCTTGGCCAAGTCCCCAGAGGGCAACCCTTGACCTCATCCTTGCTCCGGAGGTCTCAGTCTTCTCTACCGAGCCGGACCTGAGACCTGGATTTCTACTTGCAGCCTGGCAGGGCTTGGGAGCCCCCTGCCCCACTTCCACGGTGGGTTTGGTGGTCTCCAGCAGCTCCCCGGAGAGCATCCTGGGAGCCCCGGGCCCAGAGCAGGTGCCTGGTAGATGGAGGTCTGAAGGTGGGCGCAGCCTGCCTCTGCGTAGGGGTGTCCACACAGCCACCTGCACACGGCTATCCGGCAGCCTGGTCCCGCTCTGACCTACTCACCACCCTCCACCCGGGGTCTGGCATGCAGTAGGTGCTCAATAAAAAGGTGTTGGAGGGATGGATAAATGGGTGCTTCAGGCACTTTCAGCTGACTCAGTGACTCTCTTGGTCTCGTGACCAGACACAACCCGCAAGCATCTGGGGCGGACCCAGCATGGCCACCAGCGTTCCTTCCCCTCTCTCGGGCCTTGCAGAAGGACCACCCCTGGAGGCGGGAGACGGTGAAGGGTGCCCTCATGGTGATGTACAGCTGTGTGGCCCTGCACTGCCACTGGCAGCTGCTCTGCGCCCTCGTGGACACCCCCATCACCTCGAAGATCATTCACCACTACAGCAGCAGCTCCCAGGCAAGTCCCGCGGGCCGCGGAGCCAGGCTGGTGGAGTCTCGTGGCTGGACCAGGCAACCCATGGCCCACATGGGGACCCCCAGGAGTCCCGCCTGTCCCCCAGCATTTGGGAGACCCGTTGCCTCCACCGGTGCCACTCTGCTGCAGGCAAAGGTGGGGGTAGCCCTTTCCCCAGGTGCTGGGCTGAGATGAGTCCCCGGAAATCACAAGATGAGCCTCACAGTTTTCAGTCTCCCTCCCTCCCCCTCCCCTCGCCCCTGCCCCCCCCAACCGCAAACACCTGACCCTTGACCTTTCCATACGGGACAAGATGGGGGGTTGTCTTTGGAAATACAAAGGGACTAGCTACTTTCTTGGAATATGGGGGAGAGAAACAGGAAATAGAGGTCACACTATTTTATTACTTAAAAAAGTTGTGATAGAATGCACGTGACACAGTTTGTCACCGTGACCATTTCTAAGTGGCCTTCCGCACACGTACATGGTTGTGCAACGATCTCCACCACCCATCCCCAGATGTCTTCCTGTTTCACAACTGAAACTCTGCACCCATCCAACGACTGTCCCTCCCCCGGGCACCCCCCGCCTCGACACCCACCACTCCGCTTCTCTCCTCTGTGAAGTGATGACTCCAGGGGTCCCCTAGAAGATGGTCACACCGCGTCTGTCCTTTTGTGTCTGGCTTACTTCACTCAGCACAACGACCTCAGGGTTCATCCCTGTCGTAAAAGCAAGTTATCCCAACAACTTACTTGCCTCCCTGGCGACTGGCAGGGCTTGGTGCCCGTCCTCCAAGCTGCCCACTGGCCAGCACTGCTGCCCTCAAGCCCCTACGTGACAGGTGCTCCGTCAGTGGCTGAAGGACAGAGTGAGGCCTGCTGAGTTCGTAGGAGGGCGCGTCCCCAGGTGGCCTTGGGGTCTGGGCACGAAGGCTGTGTGGCCCGGGAACCTCGGGGTCACTCATGACAGGCTTCCTCCTTCCCTCGGTCTTGGTCTGGGCTCAGGACATCTGCCTGAAAATGGCCTTCATAAAGAGTGTGGTGCAGGTCACCAACGCCGTTGAAAACCTCAGGGACCCGGAGGACTTCCAGTTTGCCCAAAAGACGGCTCTTACGGCTATTCTTGTGGTGAGCCCCGGGGTCCTCTGCCCGGGGTGGCTGGGGTCTGACTCTGCTGGGTTCCTGAGGGCATCTGAAGGGCAGGGGGCTGCAGGGGTCTCTGAAGCCCCTTCCTGTCTCGGCTCTGCTTTGATCCAACTGTAGGAGCTCTGAGATGAGGTCCTTGTCTCTGATAAAGGGCTGTGTGTCCATGAGGTGGCTGGTTCAGGGCCAGGATGCAGGGACCCACTGGGTCAGCCCCATGGTAGCGCCGTGTTTCTCCGGGAGGGGCCCAGAGGGTGGGCATCAGCTGCAGGCAAGGCTTAAAGCTATCTGTGCACAGAACTTTGGAAAGATTTGGAAAATGCCAACTGCCAAAAGCAAGAAGCAGTGATAGCTGAGGGAGTCTGTGGGACAGCCAAGGGGCCTGACCCCAGGCCTCCCCACACCTTTGGCCCTGGCTGGGCACCACCCCCGCGGTGGTGGAAGCAGTTCTGGAAGGGTGGGAGGTATAGGTGGGACAGGAGGAATCGAGAAGGAAGTGAACTTGAATTTGGCTCCTGTGTGGACAGAGCTATGGTGTCATTTCAAACCGGGCTGGTGTGACCCGTGACACAGGCCACCAAGCCCTGGGCTTACCCGTAACGGAAGTTGGGCTCAGACACCCAACTAAGGCAGAGCTGAGTGGGGACCACACGCCCATCTTGGGTCCCATGCTTCCCACCAGACTGTGCCCTCTGCCCCCAAATTGTCAAAGGTCACGTCATCCTAAAAATGTCAGATCTTCCTGGCATTAATTCTGGGGGTGCTGCTGCCAGGGTCACTGCGAGTGAGGGGCCCCAGGACCTGGCCTGGGACGCGGGGGTGCATGGTGGCTCACTGCCCTGCTGTGCCGGGCAGACGATCATCCGGGCGGAGCCGCCGGACAGCCTGGTTTCTCCCGTGCGCAGCATGGCCATGGACGCGCTCTGGAACCTGAGGTGAGCGGGGCCCAGCCCCCAGAGTTACCCCTGAGGTCTGGGGCCAGGAGCAGCCTGGAAGGCAGAGTCCACAGTGCGGTCAGGGAGGAGCCGCGGAATGGTTCCGATTAGGAGATGGACAGCATCGGAGCAGGCCCCGAGTAGGAGAGGTGGCCTTGGACCCCGAGCCCGCCCCTCCGTCCCAGACATAGTCACTGGGCTGGGCAGAGCCAGGGCCCTGGGCACACGCCTCAGCCCCGATGGGGGAAGCCGGCCCCTCTCTTGCGGTGTAACAAGACTGCACGCCCCAGACTGCGCTGTGGGTCTCAACTCCCCACTGACCACCCCTTCTGCCATTTTCTCTGTACCTAGCAAAGTGAAGCCTTTCTACTCCACAGAGGAAAACAGTGAGCTGATGGACACCAGTTTACACTCAGTAATCTCTCTCCGGCCTCCAGGAGAGGACAACGAGGCCATTAAGGTAGGGCCCTCTGAGCCACCTCCTTTTCTGGCTTGGAGGTAACTTCAACCTGCGTCCTGGACCGGGAATTCGTGGTTAGAGGCAGCAGAAGGAGGCTGGCTCTGTTAGTCAGCGCCAGGCGATGCTGGCTGCGGTAACAGGTAGACTCTGAAATCTCTGCCCTTGAACAAGATGAAAGCTGAGATCAAACTGGCAGTAGTGGGGGGAATAGAGCTGCTTCCCACAGTTATTCAGGAGCCCTGACATCTTCAGCGAGTGGTTCCGAAGGTCCCCGTGGGTACCGGTATCCAGCCTGGACAGGAAGAGAGAGTGTGCAGGATTCAGGAGCTGCTCTGCTCACCTTCCATCCACGGGCCAGGATTCATGGCTCCACCTCAACGCAGGGGTTCCTGGGAAATGTAGTCCCAGACTGGACAGCTGTTTTGCAGGAACGTGGTTGGAAAAGGACAACTCTTTCGTGGCCAGATAGCTATCTGTGCCTCCGGAACTGGGCCCCAAGAGCTCAGTTTCCTCCTTTGTGGAACGGGTCCCTCGCAAGAGCTTGCTATGTGTCACATGAGAAGATAGGTGTGAGGAACTCCTTTGGAGCAGAAGGAAAAGAGGGGTTATCAAACCTCTCACGCTATGCGCCCCCTCGTGGCTGCCCAGCTCTCCCCTCTCCTGTCGCAGACCCTGTACACGAACGCCCTGCGGGCGCTGGAGCAGTTGATGGAAGGCCTCATGCGGAGGCAGCTGGACCCCAGGGGCCTGCAGGAGATGGTGCAGGTGAGCACCTGGCCTGGGGCCGGACTCTCCGTGGGAAATGGAGTTAAACGTTGTTTTGGTCATTTTAGTGAGATAAAATTTCAAATTCGCTGAAAAGTTGCAAGTATAGTAAAACACACAAATTCCTGTATACCGTTCCCCTAGATTCACAGTTCTTAGTAGTATGCCACTCGTTTTCTCTTTCGCGTCCTTCTCTTTCTCTCCCTCCCCTCCCCCTCCCCCACGCTCCTTTTAAATAATAGGGAGTTAGTTGCAGACGTTAAAAACAAGAATACCCTGGCTGGTGGCTCAGTGGATAAGGTGCCGGCCTGCAACCCCAAAGGTCGCTGGTTCGATTCCCAGCCAGGGCACATAACCAGGTTGCAAGCCAGGTCTCCAGCCAGGTCCGTAGCTGGAGGCAGGTGAAAGGCAACCACACATGGATGTCTCTCTCCCTCTCTGCCTCTCTGCCTTCCCCTCTCTCTAAAAATAATAAATAAAATATTTTAAAAACCCAAGAATAGTGTTTTTATATAACTATGCAATGATCGAAATCAAGAAATTTCACATTGATACCATGCCATGTTCTAACCTGCAGTCTATAGTCAGCTGTCAATGGGCCAATGTTCCTTCTGTGTAGCTCTTCTTCCCTCCTGATTCAGGATCCAATCTGGATTATGCATCGAGTTTAATCGTCACGTCTCTTCAGTCTCCTTCAGTCTCCTTCAGTCTGGACCGGTCCCCCAGCCTCTGTCATTCACACTTTTGGTATTTTGGAAAGGTGCTGGTAGTTTGTTTTGTTAAATTAGGTTGTTTGCTTTCGTATTATTTCAGAGCTTTTATATTTTCTAGATACAAGTCCTTTATTAGTTATGTAATTTGCAAATATTTTCTTTCAGTCTGTGACTTGCCTTTTTATTAATTTCTCAGTTTCTCTCAAAGAGCAGAAGTTTTAAATTTTGGTAGAGTCCAATTTATCGTTATTTTTTCTTTTATGGATCTTGGTGTTGCTGTCCTATCTAAGAAACCTTTGCCAAACCCAGGATCACAAATATTTTCTTCTAAAACTGTATAGTTTTAGGGTTTACAGTTAAGTCTATGATATATTTAGAATTAACCGCAGTACACACATGGTGTGAGGTATGAATCAGAGTTGACTTAACTTTTGTGTTTTTGCACACAGACACCAATTGCTCCAGCATCATTCATTGAAAAGACTGTCTTTTCTCCATTGACTTAGTTTACTTTGTATCTTTGTCAAAAGCCAATTGGCCAGGCACATGGGGCTCTATTGCTGAGGACCGATTCTGCTCCCGAGACGTATTTGTCTGTTTTTGCACCAGTGTCTTCCTGTCTCAATTCCTGCAGTGTTACAATAAATCAGCAGCAGATTGTATGGGTCTGCGGGCTTTGGTCTCAGTGGCTGCATCCCGTGGACACCAACCATGGGGTGTCCTAACTATTTCAGTTCAAAATGCATAGTAACGTCTCTTTCAACCTCCTCTTTGACCCATGACTTTTCTAGAAATTTCCCAAGTGTTGAGGATTTTTCCAGAGGGCATTCTGTTCTTGATTCCCACTTTAAGTCTATGTAGTTTAGTCTGAGGACGTACTTCGTGTGAGTCAAATCCTTCTACGTTGATTGAGACTTACTTCGTTGCCCAGGTGCGGTCAACCTTTGGTGGCTGCTCTGTGTACACTTGAAAGGAATTCTGCTGTGTTGGGTGGCGTGTTCCTAAATATCAATTAGGTTAAGTTGGTTGGCAGGGTGGTTCCGGTTTCCCAGGTCCTTCCTGAGTTTCTGTCCTCTTGTTCTGTCAGTTACTGAGGAAGAGGTACTGAAATCCCTATCATCGTGGTGTATTTATTTCTCCTTTCAGTTCTACCCGTTTTTGCTCTGTGTGCTATTAAGCTCTGTTACTAGAAGCGTGACTGCAGGGGCCCCGGGATACGGGGTGGGCTGAGCTCCGGGCCCTCTCGCAGGTTGGCAAACATTTGGAGCAAGGCCCAACACATCAATTAGCCAAGAGCCACCTCGGTGAGGACAGTAGGAGAGCTCCCGTCTCGGCCCACAGCCTCATCATTCTAGTGTCTGTAACCATCCAGAAACACTGAAAGGCGGATTCTGAGTAGGGGGGCCGAGGAGGGCAACAGCTGGCCAGGAAGGGCCTAGGCCTGGGATCTCGAGGGCCCCTCTGTGTTCTTGGCTCTGCCCACAGCTCCTGGAGAAGTGGATCCTGTCAGAGAAGGACTGGGAGCGGGAGAAGGCTATGGGCCTCCACCTTCGTCTCATGCAGATTTACGTCCAAAGCATTGGTGTCTGTGTGAGTGCAGGGGTGCCCTGTCCTCCAGCCAGGGTTCTGCCCCTTGGACAGCCCCCCGGGACGAGGCTACCTCCTTTGGGAATGGCGATCAGGCCCCTTGGGGGCCAGCCGGGGGTGGGGGTGGGGGGTTGGGGGGGTCTCTGTGGGGGTGAGGGAGAGCACGGGCCGCAGC
>PVIW01006243.1:0-22082 GCA_004026585.1 Noctilio leporinus | reverse complement strand
CAAAGTCACAAATTTGACAAAGCTGGCAAGTGCCCTGGACATCTAGAAAATCGAAAAGCACGGAGGTGTTTCTGGTGGTGAATCCCCCCGACACCACTCGAGGGGGCCTCTCTCCATGCATTTGCTCGCTCCACCGTCTTGGACGTGCTGGTCTTCGGGGACGGTTGGCATTGGCGGGGAGACAGTGCTGTCCTGGGGCTGGGGGGTGGGGACCAGCCTCAGGTCTCAGGACTGGGACACGGTGAGAACAAGGAGGGCAGGACGCAGGCCCAGCAGTGAGGTCGAGGCCAAGGCAAGTGTTAAGTAGCAGTTCTCATGCCACCCCCTGAAGGAGGAGGTGCCATTATGATCAGATGAGGAAGACGAGGTCTCAGGCTAGGTGCTCTGCCCCGTCACACGCTAGGTAAATAGGGAGCCTCACATTGGAACCCAGCTCAGTAACGGGAATAAGACGGGTGCCTGGACATAGAACTTGGGCCCAAGGTCGGCCGGACCCCTCGGGTCCTGGCTGCTCAGCGTCTAGGGACCCATGGGGAGGGGGGTGGGGCTCAGGAGGCAGAAACTGGGCAGCAGATGGGCGGCAGCACCCCTGTTCCCAGACAGGGCTGGTGTTTTCAGAGCAGAGATCCCCCCTGGCCACCCACTGCCCTGCCCAGGCAGCACCGGGCGCACACAAGGGGGCAAAGAGTGTGATCCTTGAGGTCTCCTGTCCCTCAGATCCCCCTGAAGCTGGGGCAGTTTGGCACGCTGGTTGGACTCGTCGCCCCGTGCACCTGTGACCCCCACGGAAGGACTCGCCTGACCTCAGCGGACGTCCTGTCCACCCTGCTGGATCTTCACGGTATGCGGAAGGCAGGACGGCGGGACCAGCCTCTCCAAGCCCAGACGGACGGCTTTCACAGGGCTGTCGGCGGAGGGGCTGTCCTGGGGGGCCCCATCATGGCCTCTCTGGGTAGACAAACAAGGGGACCAGCAGAGATGGCAGAGGGGGTGCAGAGCTCACTGAGAAGCCATGGAAGCTTCTGGAAGGAGAGGCTCAGGGGTTCAGTGTCACGCGCTGCCCGCCTGGGCTGGGCACGGAGGGGCCCCGCTGGGACGCGGCCTGATTGTGTTCCAAGGACACAGCAAGTTGACCAGAGATGAGCTGAGGAGGCTGCAGCCTGGTGACCTTCAGAGGCGGAGAGTTTGCCTCTGTCCGGTCTCATCCACCCCAGGAGGGCCTGCAGGGGAGCAGGCGTTTGGGTGGCGTGTTTGTGGAGGTGGTGTGGGCTGCGGGGAGCACAAAGGCAGGAAGGGACCGTGTGAGCCGACGCTGCCCGGGTGCCCATCATAGCCTGTAGCCTCTCTGACCACGTCTGCAACTGCCCCCAGCAGCAAGCCAGACCTGCTCTCCGTGGGACACTTCCAAAGAGCTGGAGCTGGCGCGGTGCAGGGAGGACCTCCAGGGCGTGGCGGGGGAGAGGCTTTTCAGCGTGTCCTCCAGGATGGCCGAGGTGAGCAGCCAGCAGGGCCGGGCGGGCTGCTGCGCTGGCCTCCTGGGGCTGGGTCATCGCCGGGGGCAGGCCCTTGCTCAGCCTGGCGGCCCAGTCCCACCCTCTCCTGGGAGTCACAGCTCCATGGCCTTTGGTCCAGTTCATGCCATCAAGTCCCTAAGTGGCCTTCACTATGGAAGGTCCCCACGGGGTCCCTGGCACCCGGGAGGTGCTGAACAGTCCTGGGTCTCCCCACCCTTAGATGTGCTGCACTGAGGGTACAGGGGCCACGGAAAGATGTGACCACGGGGGCCAGCACACAGGGCTCAGCACACGGGCAGGCTGATGGCACACGGGCGACAGAAGGTGCCCAGAGCCACCCAAACTCTAGGGGCTGCAGAGAGGTGTGGTCACTCCTGCCTCAGGGGGCTTGTGGAGTGGAGGACAGGGTGGGAGGGGGACGTTAGGGCCCAGGCCACTCTGAGGGAGGGCTGCAAGGGAGCAAAGCTAGGACGCGCGGGGCCTGGGGCTCAGGCAGGGCTGAGGCAGGTGGGGGGTTCGCCTGGGAGGCTTTGGAAAGCCCCGCTGAAGCCGAGGACGTTTTGAGAGGAGCAACAACCAGACAGGGCGCAAGATGGGACAGAGGGAGGCTGGGCCGGGGGGCCGCGAGGAGGGTGGGGGCCTGGGCAGGCGGCGATGTCCGGCGGAAGAGGGGGTTCCGTCAGCGGCGGGCGGCGGGGCGGGGGGCTGGGCCGGGGCTTGGCTGTGGAACCCCTGCGCTGCTCCCAGGTGGCTTGCATGCAGTTCGCCTGTGATGACGTGGTCTCGCTCATCCAGAAGCTCTGCGAGAACCTCGGGGCCACGGGCCCCCAGCACGACAGGGCCTCCGTCACCTGGATCGGCACCTTCCTCCAGACGCGGGCCAAGGAGCTCGAGGACAAGGTAGCAAAACCGTGGCTGGGCCACCTGGGGCCGGGGCCGCCGGCGGCACCCGGGCTGCAGGGACCAGGTGGGGCCCAGCTGCGCTCAGCGGCCACATCCCCCAACCCCCTGGCTGTCCGGTGGAAGAGGCAGAACTCTAGGGTGAGGAGGGAGGGTGTCGAAGGTTAGGGTCAGCAGCTGGGGGCCCACGTGCTCTGGGGCAGAGCGCACTGCCCGCCACCCGATCAAGTTCGGGAAAAGACGGAAGGATTCCTGGGAGGGGCGCTGGCGGTTAACTTCCCCATTGTCCAGTGGGCAGAGTGGCTGGAGGAGGGTGGGTAGCAGGGTGAGGGTCAGTGGCCCATGGGTGCCCGGCTGCCCGAGTGACATCCGACACCCCACCCCAGGCGGCCGAGATCCTGGGCACCGTACTGGTCCACCTGCCCCTGGTGGACCACCCCGAGGTGCGGTCCCGCCTCATTGAGAGTGTCCTCCTGCTGGCCCACTTCCACCAGGAGACCGTCCTCACGTCGCTCCTGCGGCAGCCCCTGCCCATGCAGAGGTGGGTGCCTGGGCCGGCCCCCTGCCATGCCCAACACCCCTGCCTCCCCCACGGCCTTTGGGGAACCATGAACCCAGTTTTGCGATTTTTGGCAGTCAGTTCACGCATCTCCTTGTTCCGTTTGATCTTGTTGGGCCTGTCTGTTTAGCCCTTTAGAACCCACAAGGTCCCCAACTCCCTGAGCCTGCGTAACCAGGCCCCTCCTGTCTGGGGGCCCCCTCCTTGTCAGCCGAGCCACGGGCTGGGACACGGGGACTAGGAGAGCAGGTCACCTGGCCCAGCCGTTCTCCCTCCTCTGGAATACGGAGGCGAGATCTCTTCTTCAAAGAGGAGCTGGCAGGAGGGAGGGACCAGCCTGGCATAGGTTGGGCACCTGGAGGCTATAACCTCATGTCACCAAACTGTAGGCCTCGTGGGGACTTCCAAGGTCACCTGGCCATGGGGCAGGACCTCCCTGGGGGTTGTGGCTTTCTCAGGAGCCCCATGAGAAGGGTGGCTGAGCTTCTAGTTAGAAAAATCTGGTGGCTTCTTCAGCTCCCGGAGTGAGACTCGGCCCCAGAGTCCACCCACTACTCAGGGGGCTGCTTGGGGTCCAAAGAGGGGACACGGCAGGTAACCCCCAGGCCTCGCCCCTGTCTCTGGCCAGCCACCTGAGGGAGGTGTGGCTGGCTGTGGCAGAGAACCAGCCCTTTGCCCGGTCGATGCTCCGTGGGCTGATGGGCCGGCTGCAGTCACGGTTCGCCCCCAGGGCCACCGCCACCTCCAAGGCTGACATCTGGCGCCTGGCCGCCGTGGACCCCCTGATGGTGAGTCCAGGAGCAGGCCCCGGGCTCCCCAGGGGCCCGGGGTCAGAGCCCCGACGCCGCTGGCCCTCTCTCTGCAGACCCTCTGCACCATCCAGCTTCTCCTCGAGGAGGTGGACAAGGACGACACGCTCCCAGACCTCTTCCCAGACCTCGTCTACACCCTCCTGATGCAGCTGGGCAGCAGCCAGGGGCCCGAGGCCGTGTCCCCCGTCCTGAAGACCTGGAGGCTGGTCCACACGGAGACGCTGCCCCAGGGCATCAACCTGCAGAGGTGCCCTCAGGCCCCGGCTGGCTGCAGCCTCGGTGGCCCCTTGGCACCTCCACTGAGGGGCCCTCATCGCCCCGCCCGGCGGGGGGGTTTCTGAAAGCCTAGAACCCGGCCTCGCACGTGCCCAGCTCGGGCCAGACCAGCCCGAGTCCCCCGAGCGGGGCCCTACTTCACAGGCCCCGTGGGCACTGCCGGTGGGGCTGCCACACCATGACACGGCCCCACCTTCTTCCAGGGTCACCATCAAGGCCCTGCAGCTTCTGTTCTGGAGGCTCAGCCAGGAGCGGCTGGCACGAGCCCTGGAAGAGGAGGGGGTGTGGGCCCTGCTGGGGAGCAGCTCCACCTTCCTGCAAGGAGCGGGCCTGCTGGCCAGGTGGGTTCCCGGGCGCCCAGCAGGCACCTCGCTTCTGGGGACGGCTAAGTGGGCCGGGGTCCCACCCTTTGGGATGGTGGCAGCAAGCAGGGAGGGCAAAGGGACTCCTCCTCCAACGCCTCATGCTGCAGAGCAGGGGGTGTGAGGGCAGAGGCGGGTGGCACTTGGGCAAGGCCGCCTGCGGCTTCCGAGTGGCGCTGGGATAGGGGTGTCCCCGTCCAGGGAGCTGCTGTCCGTCACGAGAGCTCTCTCATAAAAGGGTGACGGAAAGGGTGCTTCAGGAGGGGAGGCCTGGGGTGGGCCCCCGGCCGCAGAGCAGCTCAGCGGGGCTGGAGCAGAGGCGCCATCCCCACCGGGTGGGCTGTGCTCCCCGCAGGCTGTGCATCCGGGACCTGGAGGGTTACCGGCAGCGACTGTCCGAGCTGGTGCTCAGGGGCATGGCCTCCGACGTCCTCAGCTGCCGCGTGGGCAGCACGGCGCTCTGCGTGGAAGTGAGGCGCAGGGGTGGCCGGGCGGGTGGGCGGCGGGGAGGGGCGGGCGGCCCCCAGCTCCCTCGGAGGGCTCCCCTCAGGGGCAGGTCCCCAGGCTCTGAGGCCCTGGAGCGCAGGGGCCGGGGGTGGGGTGGGGTGTTCCTCCTCTGTGCATTCGTTCACTCATCGGCTCCATCCCCCCAGTAATTTGGGGTGGGCCCTGCCCTGTGTGGCAGCTCAGTGACAAGTGATGTGGTGAGTGCCACATGTCCAGGGGCAGAGCAGGGCACCTCGGGCACCTGGTGGGACAAAGGTGCTGGGGAGGGGCTGGCAGGAGGGCACCGCCAGGCAGGAAGGCTGGGGCAGGGGGTTACGGGCACAGGGGTCCAGCTGCCCTTTTGGGCTCCGAATGGAGTCCTCGCTGCTCACAGGGAGACCATTCCGTGCATGGAATGGAACCGCACACCCTGCGCACGGCTGGGAAAGCGGCCTCTGACGGGGGTCACCGCAACCAGTTCTCCTTTCCAGCTCATGAGCGACCCGGTGCTGTGCCGGGAGAAGCTGCTGAGGCCGGCCGTGCGGCTGCTGGAGCAGGGCGCCGGCCAGAAGGACGAGGTCCTGCGGGTGCTGTCCCTGCGCGCCCTCGGCAACATGGCACTGGGCGCCCCCAGGAAGGTGCTGCGTCCGACCTTGAACCCAGGGACCCCGGGGGGCTGAGTGGCCAGTGCTGGGATGCTCTGATCACACCGGCAGGTCAGCCCTGGAGCTGAAGGCTCGCCGTGTCCCCCGCCCCCACCAGGTGAGGCGGTACCGGAAGCTGCTGCTGGAGATGTGCCTGTGCTCCCTGAGGGGGCCCGGCGGCACCGGGGTGCCCTCTGAGGGCATGGAGGCCCTGGCCAAGATCCTGGCTGAGCTCCGGGAGGGGGACCTGGGCTCCTTCTTCGATGCCATCTCTGAGCAGTGCAGGTCCTTCTTTGACAATGTGAGTCGGGGAGGCCCTCCCAGGGCAGGGCCTGGCGGGGGCTCTGTTCCTGCCTCCTCGGAGCGGACAGGGTGGCAGGTCCCCCTTGACACCCATGTATGGCTGGGCTGATGGTGGGATCCTGTGACAAAAGGGAAACTCTCCCAGAGCCCATGGGACCCTTCTCCCTGCCACGAGGGGATGAGCTTTCCCTTCCAATTCCTGCAGCCCACAGGTGCAGCTCCGTGGGCACCTGTGGCAGGCCGGGTGGGGGCTGGGCTGGGCAATACGTGAGCGCAGACGACACGGCCGTCCTCCGGGATGGGAAGGTCACGAGGACGAGGGTTATGCCCCGGCCCGGAGCCCTGCGGGAGAGCTGCGGGTCCTTGACGGAACGACCCAGGAGGCTTCGCAGCGGTCTGAAACGGTCCCCAAAGAATGGCTGGGGTTTTGAGGGCCTCTGGCCGCCGGGGTCTCAGGACGGCTTTGCACGTCTTGGCTGCAGGAGAGCGAGCTGCTGCGCCTGAAAGCCTTCCTCCTGTTCGGCTCGCTGGCCAAGGTGGTCAGGATTTCCAAGAAGCGCTTCTTCACGGAGGAAGTGAAGAAAGCCTGGGTCCCCCTCATGCTGCACTGCCAGGACCCCTGCCCCGATGCGGCCCAAGTAAGGCACACCCCCAGCTTTGCACCCCGAAGCTGGGGGCCCGCTGTCCCCAGAAGGTGCCCTCCCAGGGCCCACCCACCAGCCAGCCCTTCAGCTCCCCGAGGCTTCGCCAGGTTGCCCTCTGGCTTTTTCCGTGGTGCCGGCCTCACCAGCCCCACCCCTCCTACCAACCCCTCATTCCGCGTGGCTCGTGCTGTCCTGCTCTGTGTCCCTCCAGGCCTGCATGGTGACCATGTGTCAGTGTGCGCACTTCTGGGGCTGCAAGGCCCTGGAAGACTCCTTGGGGGGAAGTGACGCCAGCGGGACAAACGAAATGACCACCGTCCAGACGACCCTGTGCTCTGTCCTGGTGAGGAAGCGGGGCCGGGGGCGGGGGGGAGGGGTGACCACCCTGCGGGAGGCGGCTGCCTGGTGGCCTGCGACTCAGGGTCCTGGCTGCTACATAGGCCTGTCGCGGGACCCTGGGTCCACCCCCCAGACATGACAGGTCCCAACAGAAAGGAACGGCAGCCACCAACGCGGTGTTGTTTTCTAACCCCTGTGTTAAGAAAAGTGGAAAGAGATGAAACCCAATTTAATCACAGATCTTATTTAACCCAACCCAAGAGAGGTAAACCGTCACCATTTCGGCACGTACTCAATAGAGGAGCTGTTAGCTCCAGCTGGTCACGCGGCCGAGGGCGAGGGTTTGGACCAGTACAGCGTCTTCTCGGGGTCAGACCAGGGTCTGATTGGCTGTGTGACGCTGGCACGCGCCCGTGCCCTCCTTGGCCAGCCCTTCACGTCAGACACGGGGGGGAGACGCTGGGCGGGCATCCCGGCTCCAGGACCTCAACCTCCCCGCCCCGTGTCCCTTATTTCCTGCAGATGCAGAAAAAGCCTGCTGTTCTCTACAGTTTCTTGCTGGAAACAATGACCTACGTTAAAAGTAACTTGTCAAGGATCAGAATGGCCTCCTGCAACTTGGCAGGTGAGGGGCGACATCTCCTGGTCTGAGGGGGACCCTGGAGGCCCTGGGGTCGGACCGGGGCTGGAGGAGCTGGACAGGTGTTGGGGCTGGGGCTCGGATGGGGGTCCCCCCTCTCTCCCTCCCTCCCGTGCCGCACACCTGCCTCGTTCCGGGCTGGGCGTCCTCAGCAGACACCTGAGGCAGAGCCGGGTCTCTCGCTGACCCGCTGCCCGGGCGGTGAGCATTGCTCTGGCTACCGTTTAGGGATAATTATGAAGCAGATGTCTGAACGCTACCTGAAAAGGCTGGACTTCGCGGCGCTACGGAACTGTAAGCCATGGAGACTCAGCTGCACCTGGGGAGCTTAGTGAGAGACCGTGGGAAGCCCAGCTGGCCCTCGGTGGGGGTGTCACCTGGGCTCAGAGAGGTGGGCAGCCCTGTGGAGGGCTTTCCAAGGAAGACAACTGTGCATGTGTGTGTGGTAGAGGGGTCCCTTTGTCCCCTGGCCGCTGCCCCTGATTCCTCCAGCTGATCCTGGTGGCACCTGGGTTCTGGGGGCTCCCTCTGTCCCTCTCACACACAGGAAGCGAGTGGTGGGAGGTGTGAAGACATGGCTGCATCTGCTGCCTCCTGGCTTCAAGCACAGGGTCTTCCGTGAGGGCAGCCACAGGGGTGCCTTGCCCTCCCTCGCTGGGCCTCGGGGGGCAGGTGGACGGGCCCGGCGTGCAGGGCAGGGGGCTTGGCCTGCCTGCCGGGGTCCCGACAGCCCCCTACTTTGGTTTCACTCTCAGCCCTGCAGGAGCTACAGCTGGACTCGGATCCTGGGGTCCGGAGGGCAGCCTTGGACACCCTCAAAATCTTGGACTCCTGTAGTCAGCCCAGGCGTTCGGCTCCACCCAGAGGCATTTCCCGGGTGGGCCGAGTGTAGAACACACCCTGCCCACAGCCGGGCTGACTGCAGTGGACGTAGTTTGTAAGGAGAGTGTTGTTTTGAGATTATCAGTGTCCCTTCCTTTCCCCCGGAATAAACCCCCTTCGCCGCGTGGAGTGCAGGTTCCTGGCTGCCAGCCGACGGCACCCCAGAGGCAGGACAGGGGCCGAGGGGGACATCGGTCCCACCGGGGCGTCGCTTCCCGAAAGGCGAGCTAAGGTCAGACAGCCCCCCTCTGCCTCCGCCTGCATTTCGGTCCTGCCCATGCTGACCGTGTCCCCTGCCCGCGGCTGTGCCAGGCAGAGGGCAGCCGGGTTACCTGCAGCCTCCGCGGCCAGGGCCCCTGCCCTTCGAGGGACAGGAGGTGCCGGCCTGTGGAGTGTGACCCACTAGAGGGCACCCTTCCCTGCAGTTCATGGGGCCCATTCCCGGCAGAGCCGCTGCGGTGGCTGACGCAGGCCCAGCACGTCTTGTTTCACCTCCCTCCGCCGGGTAATGAGATCAAAACTCAGATTTTCCCGACTCTCTGGCAGCACGGGAGCCAGACACCTTAGCACAGGCCTGCTGGGCAACAGGCTGGGGTGGAGGCAAAAAGCACCGGCAGTTTGGGGCAAGAATGTTTTTCTGATAAAGAAAAACATCCAGAATTGGAAGGTTGGCTGAGACTGAGCCCGCAGGGCGCCCACCAGCCGCGCTTAGATTCACAGGCTCATGCCCCTCCCGCCCCCCAGGCCCGCACAGGGAAGCGTGAGGGTAACTGCGGGGATGGTGCCCTTATGAGGTGCCAGGCGGCACCTGCCACCTGAGCGCTGCCGGCGCGCTGGGAAGGGTCCCCCCGCCACAGCCCGGCCGCGCGGGCACCCAGGAACTGGACCTCCGGCCTCCAGAACTGTGAGAAATAAACTTGTTGTTTGAGCCACCCCCGTCTGTGGCATTTTGTCACGCAGCCTGGGCTGACACACACGCAGGTCACGCGGCCCCTGAGCAGAGATGGGGGTGGAAAAGGTACTTGATTCTCGGGACAGGGCCAGCTTGGGGGAGGCGTGTGTAATCTTTAAAATACAAAAATTCGTCTTTCTAGTGTAGTATTTGTAAAAACATGTACGTGTGTAAATGTACTTGCGCATGTGTTTGGTAATGTCGCAATTGGTACCACTTGGAAAAGTGATTTTTTTTTAAACGAATGAACATAGCCATTTGGAAATTAATGAAAACTTAGTATTAATATGATTTGAGAGGCTGACAGGCAGAAGGCGGTAATTAAATGGTGAAGTGCGTGGATGTGAAAAAAAAGAAAAAAGTAACACACTGGTAGTTGCAGAATAGACAGGGGAATGTGACGAAGAATAAAGGAAATGAAGAAGCCGAAGAACTTACATGCATGACACATGGACATGAACTAAGGGGGGCATTGCTGGAGGGAATGGGGGTACTGGGTGGAGGGGGACAGAGGGGAAAAATTGGGACAACTGCAGGAGCAAAATCAGTAACTCAACATGGGTCTGTTTGGTCACTGTGCTGGGAAACTCTGAAATAGCATTTTACTGAAGAAGATATTCTATTCCACGTAGCTCCAGTACGAGTCCGGAGACGTTGCGGGGCCACGTGGCTGCGAGTGCCTACGGGCGGTCACGGGAGCGCTTGCCTACAGCACGCTTTCCTCCAAAAACAGAAAATTACTTTAGGGACGAACGATGTTTCCGTCTGCGACACCCTGACATGGGACGTACCAAGTCCCATGGTCTGAATTTAAAAGACTAAGCAGTTGTAATTTTCCTTCAAGGATCCTGTATCCAGGGCCTAAAGTTAGGTTTCACGGCAAACAATTTCTCTAAGGAAATGGGAATTATATACGGACACGTCTCAATTCAGCCCAGAAGACACGAGCAAAATGGCTGCAGAAAACGAAACATTAACACTTTTAACTGAGCAACTTCATTCCACCGATTTCTACACCCAGCACGCAGATTCATCTCAACGAAACCAAGTTCGTTGAAACTTGCTTTGAAGGGCGAGCAGGTAACCGAGCAAGTTCTAACATATTCTTGAGGATCAAACACACCTGCACAGGATGAGGGGGCAGAGGGACAACACCCCCAAAATAACTTGACTATAGGGTTTAGCTTCACATTTTCTATACAGAATCACTTATCTTCCATTCTGAAAGGTGCACTCTTCTTCCCGCTAGGAAAAAAAAAAAAAAAGACAAGATGATTTCAGTAAAAGTCCACTAGAATTCCCAATGCTAGCCACCAAGGGCTTATCTACTTCATATTTATTCCCGTGTCTCTCTACATATGCATTAGTGTGTCCTCTGCGGACTGTCACCATGCTTTAAAATACCCAAAGGAATGAAACAAACAAAACCTCAGCTGCCCCTGAAAACAATAAAACCAGCAGTGGCAACTTTGTATTAATAGGATTTGAGAGGCGGACAGGTAGGAGGCAGTAACTAAGTGGTGACCGGCCAGCAGTGCCTTGTCACCCGTGCACTCTTGTGCAGGCCCCGTAGCTTAAGACTTCAGCTGAGCTTCCTTATTCACCAAAAGGAGGGACAGAAACATGGGATCAAAGGGTTCGCAGGGATTAAGGAAGGAGCAGCAAGGGTCCGACGTGGCCTGGTGAAGAGAAAGCATCCTGTAGTCACAGCTCCCAAAGATTCGGTCCCTTTCGCCAAGAAATGTATAGTTTAGAAAATGGAGGAAAAAAATAGAGGGAAAAGGATCAAACGTGTTCATACTGTGGTTTAGGACGACACAGCTGAGGCCTCACAGGCCTAGCGTCACTGTGGGCTGGAGGAGGGGTGGCACGGAGCCGCCCGCCAGGCCTCTGGCCCGAGGGGGCCGGCTCCTGCTCCTGCGGGGTCCCCACCAGGAAACCCGGGAGTCAGCGGGAAGCCGTGACTTCCAGGCCAGTTTCCCTTCTGAGTGTGGGGAGGGAGGGAGGTGGAAGGGATGCATTTCACTGGCCACCTGCACCCCTCCTCCGCCACGAACGCTGTCTGCTCCACCAGACGCGTCTCACGGAGAACACGGGCTTCAGGGAGAGGAACGGAGCTTGGGGGAAACTTTACACAACACGCACAGAAGGACCCTGCGGTAAAGCAGCTGCACTTGAGAACTCACCTTTCTCCTGCGCGCCTCCTCCCCCGGCCTCGGGATGGCCCTGCCCACCATGCGAGGGGGATCCTGGCAACCTGCCCACCTTCTGCACGCCTGAGGGTCTGATAACCGGAGCCTTTTTGTCTGGGGCAGAGGGTCGCACTCCACGGCCAGAGAGAACCATGGGGACCGGGGAGCCTCGGCTGCCCTCCAGGCCTGTGAACTTCTTATGCTGCCCTGGGGGGACACTGGCAACGTGGGGGGCCCTTGGCAGCCAGAGTCTGGATTTAACTTTCCTAGGAAGTCTTTCTGATTTGGAACGTGCACACCTGCTCTACCTGGAGATGCTCCAGGACAGAGGGGCGCCTTCGCCCGCGGAGCCGATTGTGGGCAGCACTGCTGGTGGAGCTGGTCGAACTTCTCCTTAATTTCACTGTAACGGTCTTTTGCAGAGCCGCGGGGTTGCACCCCGGGTCCCGCAGCAGCGTGGCCGAGTGACGCCGGCTTCCTCAACAACCCGGGCCGGCTTCCTGGGAAAAGATCAGCGGCTGGCTCCCCCCAGCCGGGGCTCTGCGGGGCGTGGGTCCCCGGGAGGGATGACCAGGAACCGCTTTCCGCGGGCCACCTTCCCGGCTCCACCGCCCGTTCGCCCAGGTTCTCAAAAGCCTCATTTAGACTCCTGGCTTTCGCCCTGCCGGAAGGTCTACTCGGCCGGTGGTGGGTTTCTGAGCGCCGGGGGCCACCCGGGGGCCACCCACCAGCTGTGGGCACGCGGAGCCCAGAGGGGCTGGGTGGGCAGGCCAGGCAGGGCGGCCTCCTGGGGCTCAGACAGTACTCCTGGTGGAGTTTCTCAAACTTGCTTTGGAGCTCCCTGCGACGGTTCCCTCCCTCGCCCTGCGGCACTCTGGGTCCGGAAACTATTTTTACGGGAGAAATGAGCCACTGTAACGTCATCAATCTCCTTTCCCGATCAAGACGATGCGCCGCACTGGAGTCTACAGGGGTCAGCGCAGACAACTTCTGGGGTGTCCCTTTAAGCTCCTTCCAGATTTGGAGCTTGTTTACTTCGAAGGAACGTTTTTCCAATTGAAATCCTGCCGTCTGGCCCGAAAGGTCTCGGGAGTTCTGGCACTCTCTCAGGACCCCCGCCTCTCTCCCGGGCTTGAGACGGGGCCCGGGCCCCTCCTGGGAACCCCTCCCGGGGTGCCTGGCACCCCTGCAGTAGGTCCTGTTCAACCTGCTCCTGCCCCCGCCCCCGTGCCGCCTCCGGGAGGCCCAGCCCCGGACGACGAAGGTCCTGGTGGAGATGGTGCACGCGGGCTTCGCCCGCAGCAGGCGGCTCATGGAGTGCAGCATGCCCGCGTACAGGTCGCTGAGGGTCGCGTTGCTGATGTCGGCGGCCATGAAGGACTGGCTGCTCGAGAAGCTGTCACTGCTGGCCTCTTGCCACGAGACACCGTCACTTCTGGGCACCACGGCCACGTCTGTGGAGCGAGGGTGTGCAGATGCAGGTGGCCCAAGTGAAGGCGCTTCACAGGCCCAGCCGCCGCGGCCTGCGGAAAAGCACACAGGACAGGCGTGTTACTATCCCACCCCGTCCACACGCAGAGACCACGGGACAGGCACGGAGCATGACCGGGGGGTTTTCTCAAAGCAATATGGGAGACGAAAGGACAATTTCTCAAAGGTTTGGGAAATCCCTGCGAAGAAAGCTCTTCTCGGATTTCTTTCTAGCTGTAAACATTAAACTTCTCCTCTGCACCCACCCTCCCAACAGTCTGCCTTCCCCACGGGGCAGCGTAGAACCTGGCCACCTTCTCAAAGACGAATTAGGGCCCGGAAAACACGGCCGCTGTTTGTGTGCAGGGAGGGCAGGCCGAACGAGAGGCCTGGTCAAACCTCTTCAGCACACATGGAACTTCTTGTTCTACGCTGTATATAAAACAAAATTAAAACACCAAAGACGGGGACCACTCCACACTACAGATGGAAAGCATGGCCTTCGATGTGTATCAAAGTGGTGACAAACGAAAGAAGAAACAAAATCCACACGGGCTGGCACGGAGCCTGCTGCAGCGCTCCCTCCGCGGGGCTAAGGGTGAAAGGCGTCCCTGGGGGCCTGGGACCGTCCTCGGCAGGGCGGGCCGTGCCCAGAGCAGTAACAGGGGCCCCGACTCTGAAGCAAAGGGCCGAAACCCAACGGGCACAGGGCGGAGGGCACGGAAGCCAGTGTGGAAGGGGTTCCTCCGGGCTAATGCAGAACGTGAGCGTCACACTGAGCCCTGGCAGAGGATTCTGACAGGGAATTAAAAAACAAGTAAAGAAAAAGACAGGGTCAGTAAGTTCTTGAAAAGCTAAAAAGTCCACATTGAGGGACATTCTGCAAACCTATGGGCGGCCAGGGCTGTTCAAGAAAGTCAGTGACAGGAACGTGATGACAAGGGTGACAGGAAACAGGCAACGGGTGCGGCCCAGGGGCCGTGTGCACTGGTTGAAGAAACAGAAAAGGCCACACGGGGCGAACCTGGCCCGTGCCGCCGCCGCCTTCCTGGCTTGTGCCGTTGACTGCTGCTGAGCAGAACTACCCTGTTGCTGTGGAGCACCTGGGGACAGCGCACGTGGATGCAGACAAACAGACACGCGCGTCTGCGTGAGACGGCCGAGCAAATGGGACAAGCTGATGGTCACGCGGAGGTAGGATGCTTGCTGCACGAGTCCTACTCCCCCAAAGCAGCGACTTGGGATAAAGAGCCCATTAGCAATGTCCTGGCAGAGCCCCTGAGGGAAAAAGCAGGTCACTTCGGAGCTCTTGCTAATCTACCCAGGAAGCACACGGGGCTGTGCGGCTTGACCAGCAGCACACAGGACTCGGTGGCGCAGTTGGTCACACTCACCATGGGCAGGCCTGGGAGGCGAGACCAGTGAAGGGACCAGGGGCAGGGGAGTGTTGTTTCTGTCTCCATAGTTGCTGTGCTGAAATCAAAGCAAGTGGGTGTCAGGAAGGAGGCGTCGGCCGTTGGTCTGGGCCGCGCTGAGATGCCCCCCTGGTGCCACCCTGCAGGGTGTGCCAGGGGGCTGCATGCCTGAGCCTGGAGCAGCCAGTGCGTGCCATCAAGTGGAGGTCTGCCACCCTTGGGAGGGCCACCCCCCGCTGCTTTAGGATCAAGGCATTTCCAGTGCCCCCACTAATCCCGTGGTCCTCAGGTACAGCCCATGAAGAGCACGTACAGGAATGTCAGGCCGAGACGGATTGTTTATTCCGCACATGTGCTTCCTAGTCATTAGGTCCTTTCTTTTATGAAAAGGTGGCGGCAGGACTTGGGCAGCAGCAGAGCTGGTGTCCTTACAAAGCCCGTCCTGCTTGTGTTTTCGCTCCTCTGGGACCCCGGCTGCAGTGGAACTGGGAAGGCACCAGGCGTGGGCCCTCCTGGGCTTCAGAGCCACCCCAGAACCCAGCAGGCACCCCAGACCCCGGCACCGGCTTCCCTGACCACACGGGCCGAGGGGAGCCAGAGCGTTTACTCCAGAGCAGCAGGAGCCTGCGAGCGTGTGCGAGCGTGTGCGAGCGTGTGCGTGAAAGGGCTGGGAAACAGCCTCTCAAAATGCCCCGTAGAGGCCGCACAGGGAGAGCAACGCAGGGCTACACTGTAGCTTGACGCGTCCCTCGTCTGCGGCCAGCGGTGCAGAGACTCACGCCGGGGCACGGTTACCTCTGCCTCTTGCAGCAGGATGTCCACCTGGTTCAGGTATTTCCTCCTCAACCCGTCTTTCAAAGGGCTCCAGGGCACTGTGGGCTGATAGGAGAGAAGTCAGCTTCCCAGGAGCACTGGGGGTGCCCGAGCTCGTGAATTCTGGAACGAACTGGTGAGCTTGTTAATCTCTGAGGTGCCTCGATGTCACCTCCTCACTTCCTGCTGGTACCAGCCCCAGGCGGTCCAGCCCCTCTGAAACTTCACCTGACCCAGGGTCCGACCTTTGGGAATGTACCCGTGGCAGCAGCCCAGGAGGAAGTAAAGACAAAAAACACAAGCCTGTGGAGGTTTATGACAGAAGTCCGAGAGCAGAAAGACCGGTGAAACCACCTGAATATCCCTGGGTGGGTTCAGGACTCCACTAAACCCGCCCCGAACTGTGTGCTTTTTAAGAAACAAGTTCCGTGTTCCGACTCAGGAGGCAGGAACAGCTGCCTGTCATGTCATGTCACCTCCCACTGCCTGCAGCTGAGTGGGCGAGGCCGGGCCTGGGGATGCAGATGGGGGCCCAGGGGCACGCGTTGTTCTGTGCGCTGCCTACTTCCCGTCAGTGCCCCCACCCCTACATGATATTCACCAGGCACCCCCTATCCTCTCCCAGGGTCACCACCTTATCTAAGGCACCCTTGGCTGCATGAGCAAACCTATGCACAAAAAGCAGCAACTTCAGAGAACGACCACATGCTGGTTAGCCCGGCACCTGGCATGGGCTGGGAGAGACAGGTGTGCACTGCCACCTGTCCCAGTGGAGAGGACAGGTGGGCAGCAGACCCTAGATGGAGACGAGTGGTTTCCAGGGCGGCGGGGGCTTCCTGGAGACAGGCACAGGGCCACAGCCTGCCTGAGTGCGTGACTTCGTGACTCAGTGGGCTTTCAAGGGCCCAGCTGGAGACACCCTCCCATGACACCGGCTCAGGGGAGAAGGCCCTACTCAGAACCCCACTTTCAGTGCCGCGTGCCCGATCGGGGCGAGCAGCAGTGTGAGCCCAGCGGTGACGTTTCTACATTTAGGGGGAACGTCACGCAGCACCTGCTCAGCTCAGCAAATCAGAACTGAACTTGGGTAGTGAGGGCTGCCACCTGCTAGGTGGAGAAAGAGACCTGCTGTGCAGGGGACCTGAAGGGAGACCAAGGGCTTGAGGGGTGGGATTAGCAAACAGAGCAAGAGGAAGGTGCAGGGGGGCGGGTGTGCACCCCTGTCCCTGCCCCCCCAGGGCAGGAGGCGGGTCTTACAGGCAAGGTCGCAGCAGCTCCATCGTCCTGGTGGAAAGTCTCACCCACATCACTGCTTGGCGGATCTAAACGCGAAAAAGGAAACTTCAATCAGAATATTAAAGAATGCTTGCATTTTCCCTGCAGGATGGTTTTCGTATCACTTGAGTCTGTCCCGTGGGAAAAGTCCCAGGTACTTCAAGTTCGCCCCCTTTAACAACGACACAGCCACCCGCCCGTGTCCCTGCGTAGGGATTCGTCGTGCAGAGAGCCCGTGGGCACAGGAATGGGCTCGGGGGTGGAGACAGGGAAAAGGCAGCTTTTATAGCGTTTCTAGGTCCCGCGGTGACCTTGGCCCCAGGGCTGAGTGGGGGTCCTGCGGCGTCCAACAGTCCTGTGAGGACGACCAGGCGCCCCTACTGCCAAGGTGACAACCACCAGTCACACGGGGCTGTTGAACCCTTTCAGAACGGGGCTCGGGAGGCTGGGGAGCTGGATTTTAATTTAAATTTAATTTTCAGTTCACTTGAACGGCCACAGGTAGCTACAGTGCAGCTCTAGAAGGCGGTTTCTAGCTGCTTCCGCAGGCAGCCCGGGGGGTTCACGGACCGAAGGATTTATGGGGTGCGACGTCCGGGTGGACGCTGGTCAGCAAACACCAGCCGCGGGGACCCGTCCTCAGGCCGGTCCTTCCCAACCAGGGGCCCCAAGGACACACGAGAGAAAGGCAGGCGGCAGGGGCAGGACGACTCCCGTGGACGTGAGCGGTTCATGCCACCACCTTGTAAGGGCAGGTCTTAGGTCTTACTCAGTTCTTGAGATGATTATTATGAGTATCACCTTTTCGTAAAACGTTCCCAGTTGAGGAAGTGTTGATTATTTCAGAACACGTGAGCACCGTAAGTACACGCGCCACCCCCACAGGGTGGGTTAGAGCTGCTTTCGGAGCGTAGGGGGAGGAAGAACGGGCACTGTAAGGGGTTCTGCTTTTCCAAACCGCACTTGGAAGAGCCAGAGAGGAACCCGGACTTCAGATGCAGGAACAGAGTCGCGGCAGGCCCTGGGGACACTCACCGGCTCGCAGGTCCCTCGCGCAGGGGGCAGGCAGCTCGCCGTCTCCGGCCGTCTTCGCCGGGGAGCCCTCAACGTGCGGAGGGTGATAAAGACACGCGTGTTTCAGTCACAAGGCGTTTCAAAGCCCCGCCAAGTAACAAGCCCCCCGTGAGAGAACAGGGAGTCTCACAGGGCGTCAGTTCTAGCCCATTCTGGGAGAAAAGGCCCCAAACGCGTAGTAGGTGGTCAAGGCTCCCCTCGGAAGGGAACAGAGCTCGCGTCCTCCGCGTGAGCCCAGGGGCTGCTGCTCCCAAGGCCACGGGGCTGGTGAGGGACAGGGCAGGCGGAGGAAGCCACGGCCCCAGCGCAAGGGCCTGGCCCTACCCACACAGGCCGCACATGCAGCAGGACAGCCACTGGGTCCTCAGGTAGAACCCCGCGTTCAAGAGGCCCCTGGGGGACTCTGTGTGACTGACAACGTGTTCATCTCAATGTCGGGAGGTCCACAACCCCAGAGGGGGAACCAGGTCCAGCCTAAGCTACGCTGGTCGGCATGGGCAGGGGCTGTGCCAGGAATGCCACCAACGGGCTCTCGTGAGTGAAGTTCAAGAACCCAGGGTGACAGTCCTGCCTGGCGGAGTTTGTGAGTTGTGTGGCTGCTGGTCTGGCCTGCGGCAGACAGAGCTCAGTCTGACAATTCTGGGGCAGCCGCCAGCTTCCACCAAACCCTACCGCTGGCCGCGCTGGGGTCTACAAAGACACCCTGTGTTAGGACCAGACTGGCTGAACACACAAACCCACCGCCTCCAGGCAGCAATCCCGGGGAGGGGTGGGGCCGGGGCTGAGCATCTGGGGGTGTAGGAAAGAAGGGGGATTGGGCACAATCATCCAGGGCACTTTTGGGCTGTGGACATGCGACCTGTCACCATCCACTAGACTCAGTTTTCTAATCCCAGGAAAGGAGTTAAAAATTCTGTAGCCCACAGACAGGGGGCCTGCACTTGGAGCAAAAACCTTAAATATCCAGCTGAGAACATTTTGCCCCCCCGGACCACATCTATTAGGGCATCACCATTAGGTATAAAGGGCGACTATCCTTCGACCTGATAACCCTACTTCCGAAAAGGGGTGATATCACAGGACTGAGACGAGACTTCACGGGGAAAGTGTGCCGATCCTGATTTGCAATAAAGGAAGGTGCAAATGGCTAACTACCTATCGATAAGAGAGCAGTTTTAAAGGAAGAGGCATGTTCACCATATATTAAGTGGAATCAAGAGGGTAAAAAATATGCGTGTTATACAGAAGAATCACATTATACTGACATATCATTGGTGGCTAGAGAAGTCAGATCAATTTTAAGTATGCCGTTGTATGTGTTCCTAACGTTTCTACGACTAAATGTATTGTAAATGTTATTAAAGTAATTAAGCAGGAAGAAATTTGACTTTTGAGTTGCGGTTCATTGCTCCCCGGCCGAGGAGCGGTGATGAAGAGAATCAGACGTCCTTGCCGACGTGACTGTCACGAAAGACTGTAGCAGGAGGGCAGCTGTCTTGGCACCTTCCTCGGACATGACAGGCCACGGAGCTGCGGTGCCCACGGGAGAACCTGGGGCCAAACCAGCCCGCACAGCTGGGCTTTGAAAGGCGGCGCAGCGCGGCAGAGAAGAGCTGTGAGCCTGGGCCTGGCATCCTCTCCCTAACCTCGCCCTTCCCCTTTCAGAGAAAGGTGGCATTTTCCTCTCCTAGCAGGACCTGGACTTGGTCTTCTCAGTAACAACCCAACTAGCTTGTTTCACGGCCGTGGCTGCAGCGTGAGGCTGGGAGAGGTCTGTCCCCTGCTGTGCCCAGCTGTCAGGTTCCCTTAGCCTCCCGGGAAAGGGACATGGGGGAACAGAAGGGGCTTAAGTATCACACAGCTCTTCCCTGACAAGCAACAGAGAAATATTCTCAGTCAGTCTTTAAAAACAGGAAAATAGGTGGCTAAGCTGAGAACCCCGCCGAAGCAGGGCCCCGAGGTGGCCCCCGGAAGCTGCTGGTACTGGCCCCGCTCACCCACCACCCCTTTATTCACATTAGCACCCCTCCTTGGCAAGGCATGATGGCAATGACATGTGATGTGAAATACCTGGATTTGGTCTCCGTAGTTTTTCACGACTAGTCTTCCGCCCCAAACTCTTGATCCTTAAGAGAAGAAACAAAATAAAAATGACTACTTAAGTCATCCTGAACACCGGGTTCTTGTTTAATCTGCATTCAGGGAAGACCTATACGACAGGCAAAAGCAAATTTTAATATTAAAACCAGGCCACGTTTCTGATCGTCTGTTTTTCATCTTTGGGAGGTTGAAGGCTTTTTCTTTGTTTAAAATCAAGGCTAGATAAACATCCGTCATTAGCGGATAGCTCACCCTCGTGGGCGGCAGCTGGCCCAATGTCAACCTTAAGCAGCAGAGTTAAACGGAAACGAGGATCGTATGAACCCCAAGGAATGTCCTCCCCAGGACAGACAGAGGGACAGGGCCAGGACACTTCAAGGAACTCTGTGCCCCACGTGGCTCAAGGGTAAACAAGGAGTTTTAGTCCTGCCACTGACTAGTTTATAGAAACTGAGCCAGATACTTCGTCTCTTCTGAAACCTTCATTTGTTTCCAGGTCAATTTAAGTGCATCAGAAGGGGTCACAGGGTTTCATTCGAGGTAATACCAGCCAAAACCTAATGCGTACAGTGCTTTAGGCTCTGCTCTGAACCCTCTCCCAGGCACCTCGGTCTTCACACGAACTCACATATAGAATCAAACAGGACTCCCACCGCTACGGGACAGGTGCTCACCAAGTTCACTGTCCAGACGGAGACAGCAAGGTCAAGGAGCCAGCCCAGGCCACCTGCCCCCATGGTGGAGCCAGGCTGGGAACCCAGGACAGTGACTGTGCTGACCGCTGGGCTGGCCTTTTCCAGACAGGCAAGGCTTCCAGCAAATGTGCTTGGAGTCAAACCAGGCTTCGCCACCTTGGCTAAGTGACACAGGACAAGTTCCTTAACCCCTCTCTGCGTTTCCCCTGCTGGGAAGCAAGGATGATTCTGACAACAGCGCCTACCTTGCAGGATTGTCGAGAGTCAGAAACACGAGACTCTCAGGAGCACGTGCCTAGATGTCCACACATGTGAACTATTACTTTCCACTGTCATTCTCCTATCAGTGTGGGAGGACTAGTTCCAGAACATTCCCTACGGTGTGCCTTAAATTGGGAATTCACACTACAAGGGTGGCCAGCTAGTATTTCATCAAGCAGGCCACTCCTGAGTCAAGTGTCTCTCTACGCTGAGCAGCAGAGTAGGGGGGACCTGTGTGGTAGCAGCAGCCTTCTTAGGCTGCAGACCTCCTGAATCCGCCCCCAGCACCTGCTGTCAGGAGCCCCAGAGATCTAGGCTTTCACAAGCCCTACAGGTGGTCATCTGCACCCAAGCATGACTGCCTTCAAGGTGTTTAGGTGTTACAACTGCTGTTCTCATCAAAATGGGGGTCAAAGGCGCTGGCCTGTGAACCCAAAGGTCACTGGTTCGATTCCCCAGCCAGGGCACATGACCAGGTTGCCAGCCAGGTCTCCAGCCAGGTCTGTAGCTGGAGGCAGGTGAAAGGCAACCATACACTGATGTTTCTTCTCCCTCTCTGCCTCTTTCCCTTCCTCTCTCTCTGGAAATAATAAATAAAGTCTTATAAAAAAAATGGGGGTCAGAAATGAGTTTTCATGGGTGAAATGAGTGGTATGCAAGATACATGAACTAGCAAAACATTCCAGACAGTCCATTTTAGCGAAGCCTACAGGAACGATTCCTACAGAGCCCTGTGTCCTGCCCTAGGGATAGGGGTGTCACACCTGCTACAGCCCAGAGAGGAACGGAAACCTGCAGTGGGGACACTGTAGCTTCATCTGTGCCAACTGTTCACAGCTGGGTCAGTGAAGAAGGTGAAGAGCTAGGCCTTCATTTAAAGAGCAGGTCTCATGAACCTTTTGGTGCCTGTCTATCCGCCGCGAGGCAGAGCTGGACCTGCCCTTGGCTTTCAGTTGTAATAACAAGTGGGTCATAGGCTAAATGGGGGCAACTGCCATCACCCACGGCCGACTTTCTTCAGCCATTGACCAAAGAGAGTCCATGAAATTTAAGTCAGTTTGCAACAACCACCCATGAACCAGTTAACCGTAAATATTCAGAAGTTGGGGTTGGGGGTGATTCCATACCTTGGGGCGTCTCATAGGTCAGCGTGGACATTTCCACCACCGGGGCATCCTCGAAGGGTTGGTTGTACTGCACGAAATAATGGGGCGTCGCGTTGGGTCCCAGGGCACAAGGAGCCCCTGACCGGGGCTGAGGTGAGACGCCCCCCATCCCTCCAACTCCTTACCCAGCCTCCGGACCGCAAAGCCAGCCTTTGCTCCCAGTACTTCCAACCCCGCCTTCCCTGTCCTAGCCCAGGGTCCCCGAGCCCCGCCTCCTGTCCCGAGCCCCGCCTCCTGTCCCCTAACCCTGGCCCCGAGCCCCGCCTCCTGTCCCCTAACCCCGGCCCCGAGCCCCGCCTCCTGTCCCC